>JACXGJ010004340.1:0-17620 GCA_016801105.1 Esox niger
GTGCACAAACATTCAACATAAGTAGGTTCCCCAATTGGAGGCAATAACGAACACCTGCCTCCAATTGGGGAAACCAAAGCACATAGAGGTGGCTAGAGCCACCTATTTAGGCCATGTCCTGGCTATGGCCCCAGCCAGCGCAAAGATGGCTAGGGGCATAGCCAGGACATGACACCTGGTACCAAATAGGACCTGTAACAATGTGTTCCTACGTTTATCAGAAGAACAGTTATTTTTAGTTATCTTTTAAGTGACAATTTGTACATGATGGGTGTTAAGTGTAAACACAATATACATAGAGAAGGGTAACAAATTAAAAGAAAACCATTTTTGAAGTGTCTCAGTAAGATATTGGAACACCACGAGCCGCCAGAACATTTTCAGTGCACTGGCGTACATTAACAGTCATACATTTGGATAGACCTGTAAATGTTTGACTGGTACTGTAGATTCTACTCTGGAACTCTACTGGTGTGATGAAACACTGTTCTTTTGTCTGACCTCCAAGTCTTCACATAGTGATTTTCTAAGTAAATATATACTTTCGTTACAGTTTAAACATCGGAAATGAAATAGCCTTTTCCCTAATATGATTATGATTGTTACATATTATTTTACATTATATTTAGTTTGAAAAAAATATATTAGTGCAATCTTTTATTTAAATGTTTTAAAGAATGCACAAATAGAGCAATAATATGTATGATATACAGTAGTCTATTGTTTCATTTGTTCTTGTAGGACACTGGACACTGGGATTTAA
The DNA here is from genome assembly GCA_016801105.1 of Esox niger. NCBI lineage: Eukaryota > Metazoa > Chordata > Actinopteri > Esociformes > Esocidae > Esox > Esox niger. Next base: position 764 of record JACXGJ010004340.1, read on the forward strand.
TTCCTTCCTATGACTTTTCTATTAGCCTCTGTTATATTTATTTACTTTACACTTTCATAGCGGTCACCAAGAAATATGTTTTCTCTGTCATTCATTAACTGTCAAAAACACCAAAAATAGAGTATTCAAAAGTATTCAAATACCACCCTTTTTATACATTTTGGTCTTTATTTGTGCTGACAGTCCTGAATGAGTAAAATATATTTTGGCAACAAGCATTCAAACATTCTATTCAGAGCATCTGAGGTGTCTAAGTATATTGTGAGTGACTTGCAATGAAAGCAAATCACACAAATGTGGATAAAATACAAAGCTAAAACTAGATTTCAAAATCTGTCCGGGGGGGGGCTGATAACACAACAGAAAGTGCTGCAGCACCTCCAGCACTCTTGCATCCCGCGGTTATTGGGGCCTCGTCCCTTATTGTCTAGGCAGGGAAGAAATAATGGGATTTTTACCTAAACTGCTGCCTCAGTGTATAGAGCATGCAGCCTACAAAATGTTGCATTATCCTGCAGATAAAAATGTAGGATGTATAAGCTTAATTACACTGAATAATCAGTGATATTTCTCATGAGATGTATAACGTCTTATACAGAATGCTTGTGTATAGCAATATTATTATTATTATTATTACTGTAAATTCTCACCAAATCATGACCCAACTCATTGTTATGTAACCAAAACAGCCCAATTGTTTTAGCAAAAAAAACATCATAATTCCTATTATACAGAGTAAGTATACAAATATGTTATTAGTATTTTTATATTACCAATATCAGTCTGCACATCCTCCTTGAGATTCACCAAAATAGTAAGGGGACTTCATCTTTATCATGTCAAAAGATAAAGTTGCTTAGCATTATTTATGCTTCACATACACATTTTTGGTACCCCAATAACTAGAGAAAGTGAAATATCACTTGATAATAAAGAACCAACAAGCCAATTATATAAATAATATAAATCTATCAATACATTCTGCAGAATAAAAACACTAACAAGCATATTGTACACATCCGTCTTGTAAGGATTACAGTGGTTACAGCATTCTATTGATCATCTGTGTTTACAGTCACTTACTTGAGTTACTTGCAGTGGGGATCTTAATCTGGGAAAGCTACAATGATAAATGAAATAGCATTTCAAGGTTTTCCATGTTTGTTAAAATAAGATAAAAAATGCTGTACTTCCACGCATCTGCATTGCATATTTTCTGTAAAAAAATATAATTATTAATAATCATCTTCATCCGCTTATCTATTGTCGGGTCACGGGGGCAGCAGCTTCAGCAGGGGACTTCCCTTACCCGAGCTACATTTTCCAGCTCTGACTGGGGGATCCCGAGACGTTCCCAGGCCCGTGTCGAAATATAATCCCTACACCTAGTCCTGGGCCTACCCCGAGGTCTCCTCCCAGCTGGACATGCCTGGAACACCTCCCTCGGGAGATGTCCTGGGGGCATCCTCACCAGATGCCCGAACCACGTCAACTGATTCCTTTCAATGTAAAGGAGCAGCGGCTCTACTCCAAGTTCCTCACGGATGACTGAGCTTCACACCCTATCACTGGGACGCCAGCCACCCCTCTGAGAAAAAACAAATTTCAGCCGCTTGTACCCGCATTCTGGTTCCTTCGGTCTTGACCCAGCCTTCGTGACCATAGGTGAGGGTAGGAACGAAAAATGACCAGTATATCGACAGCTTTGCCTTCAGACTCAACTGCAACTGCCCCCAAAGTCCTCCGGGATAACATATCCTGGAAGGCCTCCTTCTTCTGTCAGGTGTACGAGGGTTACCGCCCATTGAGGCACCCATTAGACCACAAATCCCCGCCGCAGCTTCAGCAATGGAAGCTTTGAACATTGACTATTCAGTTTCAATGCCCCCAACCCCCACAGTGAAGTCAGAAAAGCTCAGCCGGAGGTGTGAGTTAAAGTTCTTTCGGGCGGGGCCTCCTCCAGACGTTCCAAGTTCACCCACACTTCCCGTTTGGGCTTTCCTGGTCTGTCCAGAGTCTTTCCCCACCCCTTGACCCAACTCAACACCAGATGGTGATCGGTTGATCACGCCCCTCTCTTTACCCGAGTGTCCAAAACATGCGGCCTCTGATCCGATGACGCGATCACAAAATCTATCATCGACCTTCAGCCTAGGGTGCTCTGGTACCTCATACACTTATGAGCATCCTTATTTTCGAACAAGGTGTTCGTTATAGATAATCCATGACTAGCACAGAAATTTAACAACAAACAACCACTCGAGTTCAGATCAGGGAGGACGTTCCTCCCTATCATGCCTCTCCAGGTGTCTTAATCATTGCCCACGTGCGCATTGAAGTCCCCCAGCCGAATTATGGAGTCCCCTACTGGAGCCCCGTACAGGACTCTATTCAGGGTCTCTAAGAAGTCAGAATACTCCAAACTGCTGTTCGGGGCATACACACAAACAACAGTCAGTTTTCCCCCCAACAACCCGTAGGCATAGGGAGGCGACCCTCTCATCCACCAGGGTAAACTCCAACACAGCGGCGCTCAGCCAGGGGCTTATGAGTATCCCAACCCCCGCCCGGTGTCTCACAACCTGGGCAACTCCAGAGAAGAATAAACTCCAACCCCTATCCAGGAGTCCAGTTCCAGAACTGACACTGTGCGGGAAGTTAAGCCCCACCAGATCTAACTGATAGCGCTCCACCTCCCCCACAAGTTCTGGCTCCTTCCCCCAGAGAGAGGTGACATTCCACGTCCCCAGAGCCAACCCATGTCACCCGGGCTTGGTCCGTCGGGGCCCCCCGCCTTCACTACCATCCATATGGCAGCGCACCCGACCCCAGCACTTCCTCCCATGGGTGGTGGGCCCATAGCATGGAGAGGGGGGCGCCACGTCACAAACCGACCGGGCTCCATGGCAAACCCGGCCACCAGGCACTCGCCGGCGAGCCCTCCCTCTGGGCCTGGCTCCAGGTGGGGGCCCTGGGCTTCCTTCGGGCAGGGTCACTCCTCCTCTTCCTCGTTTTATCATAGGTTTGGTTTGAATCATTCTTAATCTGGCTCCTCCCCTGAGACGACTTTGCCATGGGAAACCCTACCAAGAGACAATACAGACAGTACAGCCCTCAAGTTCATAGGGACACACAAACCTCTCCACCACGATAAGGTGATGGTTCCCGGAGAGGTAATAATAAAGTTAACGTCAGAAAATATCTATGATTACCACATGCTTAGTTACAACTTGAATACTGAAAAAAACTCAATTTTGTTGCTTATGTTTGAAAGGTTAACATCAACGTTTACTACATTTCTAAATAGAAAGATTGCTCAATTAACAAAACTAATAAAGCCTGAAAGCTAATGACTAAAGTTGGCAATATAACTGCTAAAAATAGCAACAAGGCTAACCACAGTAGCAGACAAGTACTGTTGAAAACTCACATGACAAAAGCAAAACATCAGAATTATCTTAAACTGGAGTAAAAATAAATATATGAATATGATTAAACAAATCCGAAGTCTATAGCTACCAGTAATTTAACTGCTGAGGTCAACTTCTGACCAAGAAGAAATGGTGAGAAACTCAAGCTGTGGCACTTCTGTCTGAACAGTTTACAATTTGTGTATGCCTTCTATCGGGTATTGTGGGAGATTAAAATGCATTTGAATTGAGATGAATTGCTGGAGCTTTTCAAGGAACATTGTTGATGAACAAAACTGTTATTATTGTTAGCTAGGCATTGTTACTGTACATGTGATGGTGAGGTGACAGGCAGCTCCGTCATTTCCCGCTTTTCCTGTTTTCCCAATGGTCATGAACTCATCCCGGTCTCCCTCATTTGTCTTTGCTCCAATTGTCACTCTCACCAGATCCGAATTAAGTCATTAGTATGTGTTTAAATGTTTCTCCTCTGCTCCCCTCATTTGTCATTCATTGTTCCATGTTACGGTGTGTACTGATGTTAGTGGTGTGGTTTGTTTGTTTGTTTGTTTGTTTGTTTGTTTGTTTGTTTGTTTGTTTGTTTGTTTGTTTGTTTGCTTGCTTTACCTCAGCGTTATTATCAAGTGCTCAGTGTTTTCTGTTTCTTTTAAATAAAGACAATACCGACTGCCACTCTTGCCTGCGCCTGGTCTGTTCGCTCCAGGACATCACGACTGTGACAGTACGTTAACTATTAGGTTGTGTAAATTAAGTCATGTTAAAGTTGAATAGTCTTAGCTGCTGGTGTTTTACGATACTTTTCACTGAGTGTGTTTCACTAGTTCACTTGCTCAGAGTATGGAGCATGAGTGAATGTTAGCTAGCTAGGTATGTACAAATATTTGTGCATGAAAATCTGAATATCTGAGTTTGAATGTTGCAATCCAGTTTGTTAATAAATGTTCAGTAAATGAGTGAAGTGGTCCATTAATTAGAGTGAGGATAGAAAGAGAACAATGTACAGTACAAGAGGTATATGTACACTGATCAGCCATAATAAAATGACAGGTGAAGTGAATAACACTGATAATCTCATGGGTGGGATATATTGGGCAGCAAGTGAACAACAAGGAAGAAAATGCGGTGAACCGACAAGGTCATGTGGAAAGTGACTACAATGGGCACGTGAGCATCAGAACTGAACCACGGAGCAGCGGAAGGTGGCCTGGTCTGATGAATCATTTTCTTTTGCATCACGAAGATGGCTGGGTGCATGTGCATCGCTTACCTGGTGAACACATGGCATCAGGATGCACTATGGGAAGAAGGCTAGCGGGTGGTGGCAGTGTGATATTTTAGCCATTATTCTGCTGGGAAAACTTGGGTCCTGCCACTTTCGTGGATGTTACTTTGACACATACCACCTACCTGAGTACTGTTGCAGACCATGTCCACCTTTTCATGGCAATGGTGTTTCCTGATGGCATTGGCCTCTTTCAGCAGGATAATGTGCATTGCCACAAAGCAAAAATGATTCAGGAACGGTTTGAGGAGCACAAGTTCAAGGTGTTGACTTGTCCTCCAAATTCCCCAGATCTCAATCCAATCCAGCATCAGTGGGATGTGCTGGACAAACAAGAACGATCAAAGGAGGCCCCACCATGTCTTAGTGCCAGATATCACTTCACACATTCAGAAGTCTAGTGGAGTCCATGCCTTGACAGGTCAGGGCTGTTTTGGCGGCAAAAGGGGGACCTATATAACATTTGGCAGGTGGTCATTATGTTATGGCGGATTGGTTTATATAACCTTACTATATACAAATAATAGAATGTCTATTATTACATACTAAGAGTAATATCTTCATAACCTGGTGTGAAATTCCAAGGGGCTTGTATTGGAAATAGGATGGAATTCATGTATATTGTTGTATTCAAATTGTAACCCACTTGAGAGTAATATTTCTTAACATCACTAATGGATTCCTTTAACTTTATACTGTTATGCATATTTTTTCTGTTTAATGGCATTACAACTTGACACAAAGAAAGTAGCACCTTGTCCTGTATAATTCATTCACAACTCCCCCCTTCAGCCTGAAAGGGGGCATTCACTCTAACTATCTGGGCTGTCTGTCAGGCAGTCTTACACTAGTTAGGTGTGAGTGGAGGTGGCATGTTTGTGCTTCGTTGTCACAAAAGCTTGATGTGATTAATCTAACAAAATATGTACCACATATTTTCATGTATTAATTAAAAGTCAGATTACTTGGGGTTTGTGTACCTTCGGGTTCCTTTGTTATGATCATATTAGCTATGGACCTCGATTGGCTGATGGCACAATCTTGTCATGTGTTGCTGTGCTTAGTATAATGTAGACTATTTAGACATTTCTTCTTTTCTTTTTTGCAGAGTGTCATTGCGCAGACCTGGGAGGGTTGTCGGCATTGATTGAGCATACATACCCCATTTTTCTGGGAGGCCTCTTGTATTAAGTTATTTGATTTTGTTCATAAATATCCTTTCTTAGTCATTTATCTGATATGGTTTTCATTTTGGTCAAGGCCTAAGAGCTGGGTTATAATATTGAGTAAGGTTACAGCATGCATTTTAGTTATTGCCCTTGACAAATTCTTCATGATTAATTAGCAATTGAATCAGGTGTACTTTTGAGAGAATGCAACAAACATTTGCTGCAGGCTACCTGCTGCTGTGGTTGTTATTGGCATCTCAACATTTGGATACAGTACCAATAATTTGGTGGCTTGAACAAGCTTCCATAAAATACAGTTTGAATACAAGTGTAGACGTAAAAAAGCAGAGACAAAAACACAGAGACATAGAAAAAATATGCTTAGTAGCAAGATAGATATAAAAGGAGAGAGTTTAAGAAGTAGAAAGCCATAGAGAGAGACAGAGTAAAAAAGAAAAAGAAATCACTCCTGAATTTTCAGTAGTAGCAACATGCAGGGTGAGTGAGGGACTGATAAAAGGCTTTTGTGGCTGTGAAGAGCACAGGCCACATCAAACCCTTTACTCCCAGATGAATAGCATGGTGTTTGGAAGCAAGGAACAGAATCCATCCTCTATGTCACATTACATTACACTCCAGACCTTAACTCAACTAATCTTTCCAATGAAACCATTTCACTGTCTAGCTTTCCCAGATTTAAGGGTCATACATACCAATTATTTCTTACATTTTGATGGAGGAGTACAAACATAATTTGATATTTTACGGTTCCATTATTTTTATATGATTAGGAGAATATAGTGTGATGTAGTTGCATTAAATTTGATGAGATCAGAACATAATAAGAAAACTTGGCACTTTCCAATAGAAAGATAGGCTTTAATAGTAACACAGTTTAATGTAGAGTAAAATGTTTGCTTAGCGATATTCTATTTGGAATGGCAGGTACTTTTACCAATCACCCATGGTTCATTATACATTGAGCATGAAGCTACCTATGAAACTTATTACACTTAAATATTGAAAACCAGGATGGGCCATTTCGGTTTCCCCTTTACTAGAATAGCGTACTGATTACTATGTAGTGGTCTACTGACACTCATCTATTCCTTGTGCCCTGAACCATAGCATAATGTAATTCAATTCTCTACGGACTTTCTGACTGATGGAATTCTTGTTTAATTAATAAAATCGATACTATATGTCTGGGAATAGCATATATGAAACTTATCATATGAAGGTCGAAGTAACATTAAAAATATGTGTGAGGGTACTTGTAACTTGTTCATGGACTGAGTATATTCTTCAAACAATTCAAACCATTCCCATTCATCTCCAGAATGTATTTGTGTTAATTATAGTGTTGTTTTTACACTTACTTTATCAGCAGAATTTACCAGGTAAGTATAACATAAATACATTCAAATTTTCAACAATGACCTGGGAGCCATTCGGGTTAACTTCCTACTCGGGTCCTGTTCCTTTCTGCAGCTGTAAGTAGAGCTTACTAACTGTAAGCTAATTTGCATCAATGTTAGATTGTTTTCTAGCTGTGCATGCAGTTACATTAGCATGGGCATGTCCCAAATGCAACCCAATACTGTATTATGTCCTTCATTTGTAATTATCAAAAAGTAATGCAATATGTATTGAATACAATCACTGTACATGTATGAGTGTGTTTGCTTGATGGACGCTGAAAAGTCAGTGAGGTGGAGCACCTGCAAGGGACAGGTGGGGAGACAGCCATGACTGAAAAGTTGTTTCTCACAGTTACAAATCTCATTTTTTACAGAGTTAACTATAAAGGAACCACAACTGAACACTGAGGAATTCCTTTGTGAACTATAGCATCCATGACCATAGCCTGGGTTCTGTAGCTTAGGTAATTTTGAAACCATTAGCAGGTTTCCATGTTCAAGCCCAGTAGGGTCAGTTGCTTTAGCATGATAAAATGATCAACAGAGCTTCAGAGGCAAATTGTGCAGCACTAACGAGCAATCTTGTTTTAAGTTTGTCAGCCGGTATTGATTTCCTAGTGGTGAAAGCAGGCAAAGCATCAAGGACATACTTTTGTACATTTTATTTCTGTGAATAAATGCAGCAAATATATCTATGAATAAACGTAGCAAAAACCTTTTTATTAACTGTCCAAAACAATCTGTCATGACAGCAACATGAGGGTTTTTTAGGGTTTTTACTGTTTTCCATAATTAGTATGGATTCCCATTACAATCTGTCAGTGTGTTTACATACTATAGTGATCAGTTTCTCAATCACTCATTTATCTGCAAATCAGAACTTTCAGGTGTTTTTTCTAGAATTTGCCCAAGTCTTATTTCTTTTATGAATAGCATTAGATATGTCAGAAGTGATCCAAGGTTTGGATCTGTTCTTCACTGTAAAAACAGGGTTTGCCACTTATCATATTGTTATCTTAATTGTATCCATTTGTCACATGTGATACTGGTAATCGGATATACAGAAGTGGGTTTTAAATGCCAATAAAATGTATACTTCAGCATTTTTGTGCCATCAATCAAATTGCTCACCAGTCCAATGTTCGTTCACTCAAACATTGTTTACAGTTTGAAAGCCATCCAGGCAGCTCAAATGTTCTGATAATCGATCAGCTGAGACATGGACGACAGTGTGTTCTCTATTACCAACACTGCAGGGAGAATTGTGTCTACGTTCCCCAATTCCTTCTGCATGTTATGAATGAGGTCTGCTAGTGTTGTCAGTAACTCTACCAGGGCCAGCAGCAGACACACTGCATTTAGGGTGAGTTTTGCAACCCATTCTCCCGCCACACTTCCAGGGTATTATGGAAGTAATTATGAAAATTGTTTTGTGGTCCTGCCAAGTCTGTTACCAGCCAAACGTGGATTTGTGCAAACATACTTCCTATGTAGCTTTTATTGCATATAGAATATCAGATTTCTGTCATGTATGTCCTTTTTATTAATGCACATGACGTTTTCTAGTCTAGCATTAATAATTGATTGTGAATGAACTACATACAAGACCTTACCAAGGCTGTGCTTCATGATAGCATTGCCATAAGTTGTACTTTTTCTGGGAAAATGTGTTCATGTGACTCATTAAAATCCAATCGTAGCAGCTGGTTTATCGTCACAGTAGATGCCCATCTCTTTACTGACAGCGGAATCAGCCCACTGATCTCAGCATTCCGCAAAGTGTGAGTGTCTTGCAGATAATGACATTAAATAATCATATCATAATTGTATCCAGCAAAATCCTCATATCTGCAACGATACTCTTTTTATCCAAGTACTCAGAACACCCCTACTCTATCTAGCGCCAGCTTGGGTTCTGGTAAAGAAGAAATGCAGTCACAGTTACTTTTGGAAAGGTCTTGTTACAAAAGTTGTACACAAAACATTGACGTAAGGTTTGGACCTCATTTCTGATATATCTGATACATGCAACAGGGCAATGGTCGCTAATATCTAGTGAAAATGCACCATATACATCGGCATATATTTATCAGGGAAATGTGTAAATATATATTCAGTCACCATAGCTCCTTTAGATTATTTTGCCTTAAGGATTAGCTGGGTGAAAGTTGCAGAACACTCAATACAAATCTCCTTAATGTTCTCTGAATTATGTGTTTTCAGATGCGGTGCCGCAGCCTTATAACTGTTGCACTGCCGGACGGTGGCGGTTCAAGACCTCAAATAGCACATTCAGAAATCGCCTGCCAAAAATAGGGGGAACATTCTGAGTGGTACAATTGTCTCTCATTAACCCCTATCATGGCACATAGGTCAGACAGAGCCTCCAAGGTGTGGTTGTATGTGTTTACGTTTGTGAGCCGGATCCTTAGTTCACCGTGCAAAAGCCTGAAGCCGACCATTTGTGAGCCACCAGAGTGAGTGCCCCCCGAGAAAGTAGGGGAGTCAGAGGACTCAAGGATTCTGCTGTCTCCATTTCTTCATTGGTTTCTTGTTTGTGTATAATCAATAAAATGCCTTCAGGCTGTATAACGACACCCTGTCTCTGTGTTTTCTGCTTTGACCTTACCCCAGTCAAAGTGAATATCTTCAAGAAATATCATTTAAGATGGCCAAGAATAATTTTATTAGCAGAGGGTGGACAATAAACTTACAATCGTAACATGAACTTAAAGCAAAACAATTGCTTAGGAATGGAAACTGTGAAGTGAGGTTTTGTTTTGTATGTACTGTTAATCCTCTAGTGCCATAGCTGCATATTTTTTTTATATTTTGATAACTGTGTTTTCAGTTAACATTATACCTTAATGTGACCAAGATACTTACAATGCCCAAATTAGGCAATGAATGAAGTTGCTCAGATTTGCCGTGTTAGGCCTAAAGGTAGATTGTGTGAAAGTGTTAGTATTATTACATCACACAAGAATGACCATCATGTTTGACACAAAGGTCATACACTACCACTATCATCAGGAACAGAGGCAGAACATGTAGTAGAGAGGCCAATATAAGAACAATAACACAGGTTGGGCTTGCATTCCTATGTAAGCTGACAGAATTATTATTTAAAAATAAAGTTAGATGTAAACTGTCGTCATCATCATCATTACAGAGGCATGGCAGTGGAGTGATAAAGTCAGTGATTACTTTTAAAGAGCTTGGTTTGTTCAGTCCCTTTCTTAAGGCTGTATACGTGACATTGTTGATGAGGCAGGACCCAGGCGCAAGGGGGAAAAGGACTTTAATAACAGAACCAAAATGTAAAACAGAAAAGAACAATGCACAAAGGAATGAAAATCAAACATTGGGAGCCAAGACAGAAGATGGACAAAGGAACTTAAATAGGGACAGTAATCAAGAACACAGAGGGCAAGAATGACAATAAAAATGTGTCCATGCATCAAATGAGAAAGGGCGTTGGATCTCGCTTTCACAGAATCTGACAGTTTTGTAGCGTTGACATTAAGTCCAGGCAGGGTTTCCAGGATAGAGACCAACCTCTGTAAAAAATGTCTATTACTTCCAGAAAGAGTCAAAATTGTCTATAAATGTTACTCGCATGGATTTGCAGTAATCCTGTAACCAGTTGTGAAATGCTTGGAGCCTGCTGAAATGTTCAATGCCACCATCCAGGGAGGGCAGAGGGCCAGAGAGAATTGGTCATGTTTATTTGACTAGTGGAGTTTATATCAGCTCCTAAAAATGCTATTTCAACTGTACAAATATCATAATATAATGTGATCCTACATGAGGATAGCACCCTTTTCTGCGTGTTTGTGCATTAATGTCCTTTACTCAAGGTTCAGGACAATTGCTCAGGAACCAACCAACCTCTTTATTATTCAAGGTCAGAGGTGAGGTGATGGTCCGTCTGTTTGATTGGTTGCAACCAAGAATTAAATACTAAATCTACAGTTACATAATTAAACCGTGGAACCCAATTCCTTTCATTCCTTTACCTCCTCTGTATTCCACTCCATGTGAAGAGGAAGGCATAAAGTAAAAATGCCAGTATGAGGGATGGGGGATATGACACAGAAAGAGATATGGATGCAGATCGGACCAATAAATACTAGTTCAGAGACAGGGAACGGACAGATGCATTAGTTTAATTCAATTTCTGAAAGACTGAGGCTGGCTGCCTATAGCAACAGCCTCCCATAGATCCATTCTCAGTACAAGACACTGATATCAGGCATGGATGCACGCACATTTTTAACATAGATAAACTTGGTCATCATATTAGCGCCCAGTCAACAGAGCATAGATTTACAAATTCTTTAAGAGTACAAACTGTTAAGTAACATATTCAGTCATGCCTTAAAATAAAAAAGATGGGATACTCGACTAAGTAGCATTTTCATGACAAAATGTGTAGTGGAAATGCTACAAATACCTATGCAATCCTTATTTTTAGTTACTATATTCAAAATTAATAATAATTTATTAAGGGAAAAGCACCAACTTTCCCCTCTATATATAATTGATCATGACATGTTGGCAAAATCACTCAGTATTATGCAGTCATTTTCTCATGAAAAGCATGGAAAATCTGGAATCTTACAACCAGTATGGAAATGTGTGTTTTAGTGTTTCCTTCAATCTCTTTTTGAGCAATTTACAAGTAGACAGATAGCATATATACTTTCAAAACAAACATGCAGCAGACAGATCTAAGGAAATATGCAAGGAAAGGTGTGGTTTTGGTATAAAATCAACAATGTGGTTCTGTAACATCACTAAATGTTGATTTAACTCTGCAAAAGAACAGTTGAACAATTTCTATTGGAGAACACAGACAGTAGAACCCCCTCCTTGGTTTTCCATCTGTTCATGCTGCTGACCTGGATTTGGTTTTATAGACTCTGGACACAGCCCAAATGCATTTATTAATTATTACACCTTTTACTCTTACAATGTTCACCCAGCACAGCCAGAAGAGGACTGGTCACCCCTCCATGGCTGGTTCCTCTCTAGGTTTCTTTCTAAATTTATTTGGGAGTTTTTACTAGCTACTGTGCTTCAACACTGTTGTTGCTTGCTTTTTGTGATGTTTTGTAAAAGCACTTTGAGACAACTGCTGATGTAAAAACATAAATAAATTTGATTAGATTTGTTCTGTTATGTTTAGAATGCAAATTGAGAGTCATTAACATTACCATACCATCCATGGTCTAATACAGTATCTTCTCTTACAATTCTGTTAATGTAGAATTCAATATATACATAGGGTGATTTGTGATTACTGGCCTGAAAACAACCACTTGACAGAATGATTTAAAACAAAAAAAAGACACAGAATATGGATCACTCAATGTGTTATTCACACAGCTAGGAGAAAAGCAATCAACCATTTTCTTATGTCAATCAATTTGAGTTTGTCTGTTGGATGGCGAGCAGTTGTCAAAAAGAAAAGAAAGAAAAGCGGAACGTCCTTGGTTCAACATTGTGATTGATGACTTAGCCCTGAAAGAAAGTAAATATGTGTCTTTCTTTATCCTGAGTACCTGAGTCCTCTATAAATCTTTTGATGAGAGTTGGATGAATGCAGAGATGTAAGGAATAACATTTACCCATCTACAGCAAAAGCCCCAACCTATATTCTGACTCAGTGTTCATGGGCTATGCAAGAGCAGAGCAAAAAGCCATCCATCAAACTGGTCCAGGCATGGGCATAACACATATATCCTAGGCCACAGAAATACAGTACTACACTAAAGTTTGGACACACCTATTCATTCATTGGTATTTTTTTCAGTTTTTCCCTTTTCCACATTTTAGAATAATGGAGAAGACATCAAAACTATGAAATAACACATACGGATTCATAATAACCCTCTAAATGGTGTTAATTAAATTATATTACACATTGTAAATTCTTCAAAGTAGCCACCTTTTGCCTAGATGACAGCTTTACACAGTGTTTCCATTCTTTCAACCAGCTTCATCAGGTAATCACCAGAGGAATGATTTCCCAAGAGTCTTCAAAGAGTTCCTACATTTTTATAGCACTTGTTGGCTTTGTTTCCTTCACTCTGTTGCCCTGTCTTACAAAGCCTGTGCATGTGTTTTGGGTACTTTTCCTGTTGAAAAACAAATGATAGTCCAACTAAATGCAATCGAGCTAGAATGGCATAGCACAGCTGCATGCTACGGTAGCCATGCTGGATGAGTGTGCCTTGAAATCTAAATACATCACAGTGTCACGGTAGTTGGGGTATGACACAGACGCAGAGACGGGGTTGCAAAGAAACACCATAATTTAATAAAACAAGAAACAAATAATAGCAGCTACTGGTGACTTCAGGCCTAATTTAAAACAGAAAACAAAAACAAAAAAAAAACTACACTGGGAGTGGCCAAACATTCAACATAAATGGGTTCCCCAATTGGAGGCAACGATCCACACCTGCCTCCAACTGGGGAGACCAAAATTAAATAGAGGTGCCTAGAGGCACCTTCTTTTGTCCTCTCCTGACTATGGCCCCAGCTCAGCGCAGAAATGGCTAGTGGCATAGCCAGGATGTGACACACTGACTGTGTCACCAACAAATCACCTCACACCTTCATACCTCCTCCTCCATGGTTCTCAGTGGGAACAACACATGCAGAGATCCTCTATTCACCCACGGTGCATCTCACAAAAAAACTGTTATTAAAAAGGTTAGAACAAAAAATCTCAAACTTCAAATGTGGAATCAACGGACCAAAGGACAGACATGGTTTGATGAGTCAAACTTTGGCACTAAACTCTTTCACAGTAATCATCATGTGACCCCTGTGCTATGTAAAAGCCACAGTATACAGTAAGTCAAGAGACAGAAACAAATATTCAGAAGAATTTTATGATATTTAATTTCATGGTAGAAAATATATAGCTCTGGAAAAAACTAAGTCCACTGCACCTATTTCTTTCCTTTCCAAAAACATTTTGAGAGAGGAACAGAAGCGCTCCATTTGCAGTGGTCTCTAAAAATGTTCTGTTCCTCACTCCTTTTCACTTTTTTGTAAAGGAATGAAAAGGTGCAGTGGTCTTAATCTTTTCCAAACCTGTATTACATCAACATGCTAGATATCTCAAATCTTTGAAAGCATTTTAATGGTGTACTTATTTTCATACTAATGTTAGATTTTTCAGCATGCACCCAATTAACTCATATTCAACCCTTATATAAATGCTTATCTCAAAACTACTGAAAATGCACCTTTAGTTCCATTAATAACGTACGTTTAACGTAAGCAATGAGTATTAAAATGATTCCTGTGGAGTTTCCAATCTCCACAAAACTGTCTTTGGCTTTGCTGCATGGATAAACAGATTGGCTAACAGAAATTGTTCAAGTAATAGTTCTTCACTGAAAGTTAAGGTAGAATAAAAATGAGTGGAGTTTGATTATCTGTCCCCATTATATAGCCATATGTCAGCAGTAGGCTACTAATGTTATAATAATTGCCTGGTCAGTTCGACACCAACGACAAGTATGAATTGTAGTATAATCAGGACCACTGTAAAGTTGATGAGGCAACATTGGCCTCAGCACTTTTCAATCCAATCTGACATTGCAAAAACACTTTCAATGTAGTTTAATAAACTATTCCAGACAGTTCAGACAATCGTTTTGTTTCAATCTCACACCCAATTTGACAACTGAGGCAGGCATAAATTCACTGTGTGGCTGCAGTTTCAATTATTGGTGAAAAATCAATAGCAACTATCTCTGAAAAAATTAAGAGACCACTGCACCTTTTTCTTTCCTTTCCAAAAAAGTCAAAAAGGAAGGTTATGAGTGGGTAACAGAAGTGTTAAAATTATGAGATCACTGCAAATTGAATGCTTCTGTTTCTTACTCAAAACTTTACTTTTCAATGTTTTTGGAAAGGAAAGAAAAAGATGCAGTGGTCTCTTAATAAATGTTTCCAGAGCTGTATTTCCACTTGGTGGATTCCAAACAAAATCAATGTCAGAGCCCCTGACCACATACCCCGTGTGTCCTCTTGGTAATTAGTGATCAATGGTCTTATTAATAAAGATTATATACCAAGTGGTTTGAATCATATAAGACCACATTACACACTTAAGACATTACATTTTTTATTACTCTAATTGGTTTATAATTGCAATAAGGCATCATCTGACTATACATTTCCTTACCGAGCAATCTGAAAACATTAACAAGGCGGAAGTGGAAAACAGCTGATGAATTAAAGATTTTCTTTCAAAAGTAGAGGCCACTAGTGATCACAGAGCAACACTGAGTAAATAGACTGCTTGTAGGAAGCTGAACTCCAGCAGTTGAATTTGAGACAAATACGTTAATGTTGCTGAGCACCTGCCCATTTCCTTCTCATTTTACATGCCATTTAGATTGTAAAATATCCCATATGCGATTTTAATTATAACATTTGGCTATTTTAATGTGCATTTCTCTGTTACATTTGGACACTATTGCCTTTCCTAGCATCTAAAATTACTACATAAGTCAGAGGAACAGCTGACAAGACTTGTTTGGCAGATGTGTCCTGTGAATTTAGGCATAATTGAGCAGATTGGGGCCTTTTCAATGACACAGATGGGAGGAAAGTGAGGAAAACAGGAAGCTTATACAAGTGCATGCCTAATGCAGGAAATGCTGTCAATATGAAATGACTGCCCATTTTGCACCAAAAAACATTTGTTTGGATTCTGCCCAAGTTTCAACCAGTTTAGCAACGTCCATCTGCATTGGAAAACAATATCTTCATCAGTGATGGAAGGAAAAGGATCTTCTCAAAAAAAGTTTCATTTTACAAACCAAGAAAGAACAAAATACAGTATAATATCTTTTTACTATCCTGTAATATCCTGTTTGTGGCTTGCAGACATGTCTGGAAGCCATTTGTAAGAGAATTTCTGTTGAAGGCATAGGATATCATGTATTTGAAGAAGTCCTGAGTGCTAAACAGAACTTTCTTTAGTATCACAAGAGGGGATAAAAAACATAAAAGTATATTTAGCAAATAAAGAATTACATGCAAAACCTTTTGTATTGTCTTCTTTATATCCAGTTTTACATTCACTGCAGATAGAGCTAACACCCTAAAAGTTTGGTCACAAGGAGAGCACGATTAAGGGAATGAGTGAGTGATTTGGGATGCCATAGCGCTTCCCTCTTCTATTCATCCAATCATCCATAAGGAACCAAATGTATCAGAATGCCTGATCTTTGTTGATAAGCCAAATCTGAGTTGGGTGGGGTGAGAGGAAGTTATGATCTTCTAATGGGCATTTCTTAGGAAAAACTGGTAGATTTCGAACACCATTTAAATTGTATACCAATCTGAAATCAAATGCAATTTACTTCATAATTAATGGCTGCAGCTCTACTTTAATATACTGTACTAATCTTGTGAGGAGCACTGATTATATAATTTCATCATCGGTTGGTACATTTTTACAATATAATAATTGCTTAGTTAGAAAACTGTCTTGTGCCTTTAAAATATACAATTGTGAT
>JACXGJ010004340.1:17720-46169 GCA_016801105.1 Esox niger
GTTCGACGTCACCAACCTTCTGACACCATCGCCCCGTCTCATCAACTCATTGCACCTGTTGTCTCGTTTAGCGCACCTGATCATCATTTAGCCATTCCCCTCAGTATATATGTTCCCTCTGCTCCCTTTGTCTTTGTGTGTTATTGTCTCTACGATACAGAGCATGTGTCAGCTCATCATTATTAAATGAATCCAAACGCTATAGCTCCGCAGTCCGCTTCCTCCTTCCTTGATCACCAGAACGCTGACAACAATAGAGAAAATAACCCAAAATACTATAAATTACTGGATATGCTGCAAAACAAAACACAGTTGGATGACTCGTCTGCAATACATCACTTGCTGTGCTTTTCCCTATGACTATAAACATTTATTTCACAAGGCTTTGCCACTTTCCTTTTACTTCAATAGTACTTTTAATTGATGCTTTATAATGTACCTTTCTGTATCCTTTATTAAAGATACAAATCGTATACCCCATTCAAACTACACCATGACCTGTGAATGACTCGCAGACTTTTTCCATCTATATACTTTGGTATAACTAGATCTGGATGAGTCGATGTGTAAAAATAGATCAAGGGTCACCCTCTCTCCTAATATACTCACCTCTCCTCCACACCAGATATAGGCCCACTGTATGGCACAGAGCATACACTAAAACACATTTTAACAGAAGCTGGCTAACAGGCCTTTAACACTACAGCATACCAGTCAACAATCTGAAATGGTTTCCAAACTGAATCAGTATATTGTCCCACCAGGGTAAACTACTCATGCTTTAATGTAAGAAATGCCTCATTATTTACTAATAGATGCTCATAAGACGAGGCAAACAACTTCGATGAAATGAAATAGCTCACTTACTAATTTGATCAAGGCAAGCCCAGCGCTCTCGAAAAATCCTTGATAATGGACTTCATTTCTTCTGCACTTTGGGAATGTGGATTGAAAAGTACCCAAAAGGAAACGTTCATTTCTGGAAAAATGACCTAGTGATCATTACTGCAAAGTATGGAATCAGGTTTAGTGTTAAAGGAGCAGCGTTTTTACGATTTACTCACTGTAACTTTGAGGTCCTGGCACAGGATGATCACTTGGATGAACCAACAGCTGGGAATCACTTGACAGAGAGCTACTAAAATATGTTACTACAAGTTATATAACTAGCCTTTATGAAAAATATGAAAAAAGGTGGATGAATTAAACATAAAAGTTGAAAGTGCATGATAGTTCTTTGAATTCAAATGACAAGTTTATCAATGGCTAAGTTGGCAGTAGTGAGAAAAAAGGAGAATC
The DNA here is from genome assembly GCA_016801105.1 of Esox niger. NCBI lineage: Eukaryota > Metazoa > Chordata > Actinopteri > Esociformes > Esocidae > Esox > Esox niger. The sequence continues at coordinate 19,020 of JACXGJ010004340.1, forward strand.
GTTTTTTTGTGAAAACAAAGGTAAACTCTTAGTAAGCTGAAGGGCCATGGTGCAAAAGAGCACAGAATAATGTAATTATTGTGGTTAACAGGTTGACCTTCACTCCAAATGTCAATGTGTCCCATAGCTTATTTTCCTGCAGGCTAACAACCACTCTGGGGGTTCAGCAAACCTTTGGATATTGGTGTGATTGCACTGAGAAGTAATTTCCATTTCCATCAAACATTAGGGTTGTATCCCAGATTTCCTCCTTTGGCCAAGGAGGGATAGTGCACTACTTTTAAGAACAGCACTATTGAAAAATGCTACCTGGTGACACAGAGTGCCCGTGTAGGAGCTTTTACTTTGAGGAATAATAGACTATGCTCTTGGAAATTAGACTCTATTTCCAAAAGGTATTTTCAAGCACAGCAACTAAGCGTAAAGGATGCACTTAAAATTCCAAGCTTAAAGGATTGACTTAAAATTAATTAAAGTAAAACACCATTACTGTCAAAACATGATATCTCTATCTGTACCCAAATGGGGGGACTAGTCAAACAGCAGTGCAGTCCAGTATTTGGAAAGTGACACCAATAAAAAAAATCCACAGTCCCACTCCACTGTGTGAAGAGAAGTAATCTGGTTATAGCGGCGACGCTGAAAGTGTTGCTTCTTAATCTCGCAAGAGGGTTCGTTAAGAACTTTAACAGTTGTTATTGTAGTAAGTGAAAATATGTTTGCACATGGCAACAGTTCTGGTCTTCATTGATTTTCCACTAAAAACAAGAAAAAGAACCAGGCAAGCCTAGTTTTACCGGCATGTGATTAGAAGGGATGAATGTTTTTGCCCTGGCTGGATTTTTCATGGATTTCCTATGTGACAGACCATAGGCATTTCTAGTCATAGGCAACCTAGGTGGTCGCCAAGGGCACAGTCTGCATGGGGGGCGGCGATAGGGCACACCCTTAAAACAATATAATACAAATATAAACAAAATAATATTGTGACGGTGAGCTGACGGACTGCTCCGTCATCTCCCGCTGTTCCTAGGACTCCAACAGTCATGAACTCATCCCGGGCCCCTTCATTTGTCTTGTCCTCAATCATTGTTCGCACCAGGTCCCAATCAAGCTATTAGTATGTGTTTAAATGTTTCTCCTCTGCTCCCCTCAGTTGTTAGTCATTGTTCCATGTCACTGTGCCACAGACTGCTACCCCTGGCTGCTCCTGGTCCGTTTCACCCCAAAACGTCACACTGTGACAGAATGATTAACCCAAAGGGCAGAGCAAGGCAAAGGAGGCAAAGGCGGAAACCGGCGGTAAGAAAATCCCAAGATCTTTTTTTGCGGGGTGCTAAGAGGGCGAGCGGAGGACTCTGGTACTGCCCAGGAGCCGCAGCCAGCGCCCTGTGCTGCCCAGCGGTCGTCGCCGCCAGCCCCTCACGCTGCCCGTCCCAGCCGCACCGCCTACACTGTGACAATTATATATTATATATATGGGAGAAATCATTCCATATGTAGTTTTAGTTAATATATAAATAAAACAAATGATACATTAAGTCGAGACTTCTTTAGGGGTTATGAGTGAGATGATTTTGAAGTTTCGAGAGATGGTGAGGCAGGGCAAGGCCAGGTGTGAACCGTGGGTGAGTAAGTGCGCCAGTTGACATTCATACGAGCTGTTGAAATTTTCTGAGTTCTATTCTAATATGAAAAGATCAAAGCTATCGGGGCTATTACAGAAAGAATAGGAAAGATGAGGAAGAAAGGAGAAAAAAGTATAGTGGTATTTTTATTGACATTTATTAAAGCATCTGTCTCTGGTGTAAGCTGTTTGAAATGTAGCGCACTAAGCTAGCTAACTTTGATGAGCTTTAACAGAGACATGTCCAGGAAGATATCCCATGACGATATCATTGATAGTTTTGCAGCAAGGAAATCTAGTCCAGTTTTAAGACAAAAACTGCTCTTCATCAACCCCCCATCTCCGCAATCAGGTGGATCCACTCCGCATCCACTCCCACACCTGTTCCCACTCGCTTCATTACCAGCAGTATATCTACAGGTCCCTGTCATATCTTCGCTGCCGGATCACAGACTTCGTTCGTGTACGCCTCACATCAGCAAGCTCTTTCTTGTTTCTCCGACCCTCTCGTGTACTGAACCCCTGCCATCTCCGACAACTCTGCTTGCTCGATGCCTGTACTTCTGCTGTCAGCCTTTGTACCGACCTTCTGCCCATCCCCGACAACTCTGCCTGCATCCTGTCTGTACTTCTGCTGTCTGCTCGTGAACTGACGTCCTGCCTGTGTACCGATCCTCTCCCTAACCTCGATTACTCTGCCTGTCCCTCCCCCCTCGCCCTTCCTATCTGCGCTTGGGTTCCAACCTGCATCCGTGACAGTATGATCCGGCCATCCATGGACCCAGCGGATCTGGATGCCGTACGCCAGGCGGTCAATTCTCAAGGTGATGAATTGGACCAGCAACAGACCGCACTGCTTGACATCATGGGTAACCTACACACCCTCTCGGTGAGTATCGCGGCTATTCAGGACCAGTTGAAAGCCCCTGTCGCGCCACCAACCATACCCACACCGGCACGCTCCCTGGATCGCGAACCTTGGCTTCTCACCCCTGACAGGTATGACGGGGATCTGTGACTTTGCCGTGCCTTTCTGTTACAATGTGGCCTTGTCTTTGCGCAGCAACCTCGAACTTACGCCACAGACAGCTAGAATCGCCTACCTGGTTGGCTTGCTCCGCGGTCCCTCCCTGGAATGGGCCTCTGCTCTTTGGGAGAAACAGGATCCGATGATCCGTTACTACGCCTTGTTCACAGATGAGATGACACAGATAACACTGGCGAGACAATAACACACAAAAACAAAAGGAGCAGAGGGAACATATATACTGGGGGAAATGACTGGATGATGATCAGGTGTGCTAGACGAGACAACAGGTGTGATGAGTTGATGAGATGGGTGGTGGTGTCAAAAAGCCGGTGACGTGGAGCGCTGAAGCCTGCCTCCTGCAGGGGGAGCACTGGCAGCAGATGGCGCAGGTGTCACAGTACCCCCCCTCGATGCACGGCTCCAGCCGCGCGACGACACCGACCCCAGGGCCGCCCCGGAGGCAAGCCTGCACTGCCACCCATGTGCCCGCTGCCGGCCGGAACCAATCGTCCACCGCAGGGGTACCGGTCTGGCCCGGTGTCCAGAGTGCCAGAACTGGCTGGTAGCCCAGAACGCACGGAAACAGGGACATCCCCGTGGAGGAGTGGTGACGGGAGTTCAGGGCATATTCCAGGGAGAGGTATGGGCCCAGTAGATGAGCCGGTCATGGACAGACGTCGGCACATACGTGCGGCCCTCAGGCAGGTTAAGGAGAGAGCTATTGTCTGTGGCCACCACCTACATAACCATTCTTGTTTTGGGGGTATTATTGTTATTTCCTCATTTCACAATCGCTTTTGCTTCCTATCTGGATAGATTGATATCCCTGAAGTTAAATTGACTTGTGTTGTACTGTGATGATTAAGTGTTCTGTTAAAGTTTTGGGCAGTGTATATTGTTTGCTTAACAAATTATCATTATTGTTTACAAAAGCAATAACTTGAAAACAGGGAAAGAGTTAATTTAATCAGTAGCAAATGATGTGTAATTCAACATCAGTTATGAGTCACATTCAAAAGCACCACAAAGCCCAAGTCCCGCCCATCAGCCCAAAGAGCCCAAGCCCCACCCATCAGCCCACAGTGCCAGTCTGCAGTCAGACCCTTCCCAATGTTTCTCTATCTCACAATTGTCCCTCAACAAAAACCAACCCTTCATTCACTTACATTAAGTGCCCAATGCAGTAATACCTCCGTTATTCCTGTGTTTTGTATCATTTTGTAAAACAAGGGATGAAATTAATCCTAAAGGTATGTTATTTAAAATTTCCTCATAATACCTTAAATATAAAATATATTGTTATGTTTTCTTTATGACAATTTGGGTAGAAATCTGATGCAATTACAGACAAGCAATGGATTCTCCATAAAAGCCATGTTATGAAATTAACAGGGGTTAATCAATTAAACAGCCACAAGAAGGACTATCAGCAAATCAACCCAGCAATTTCTTTTTTGGGGGGGGGTATTGCTGAACAGCATCATTCCACTATTACTGCAGACAAATTTTTCACATATCCAAATTTTACATGTATTTGCTTTCACTGTGACCCATAAATTATTCGACTATGTGTCATAAGCCGGGGTGTAGTGGTAGAGAGGACGGACCAGGCGCAGGCAGAGGATTGCAGTTGATACTTTATCTTTATTTGAAAAGAAGACTGAGTACTGCAAAAACAAACTGAATGAAAATGAAATTTGATACAAAAACCGAGACACGCTCCACTAACATGAAACAACTGTGACATGGAACAATGACTGACAACTGAGGGGAGCAGAGGAGAAACATTAAAACACATACTATTTACCTAATTGGGACCTGGTGTGTGAGACAATTGGGGACCAGAAAAATTAAGGAGACCGGGATGAGGTTGTGACCATTGAAAAGTCAGGAAGGGTGGGAGACGACAGAGCTGTCCGTCACCCCACCATCACACTATGTGACTGATTTATAACAATGTATCTGTCAAACAGTAAGTTTGCTGATGACGGCAACAAGACCACTCTAGATAGGTCGACCGGCTAATGTCCTGGTACAGTGAAAAGGTCTTGTTTTTCGACTGGTTATTCGGCTGAGTCATTCCAATTCCTATGGACCATCTCACACAATCTCAGAATGAAGCAAAATATCACAAGATGCATCTCAAGATGGCACACCACTCATCTGAAAAAGGAAATCCTGATCTAGCTCAAACTTCACTTCCTCCATCACTGTCTGTTTTAGGTCTGTGTGCCCACTGTAGGGGTAGACCGCAAGGCATTGTACGGTCTGCAGAAAAGGTCATGAGCTGCCACCTTCCATCCATCGAGGTCCTACATGACTCCAGGACAAGGAGGCAAGTCCAAGCACGCTCTTCTCCCAGGCACCTACTGTTCCATAAAGGGCAAGCAGGCAGTACAGGTCCATCATGACTGAGAAATCTGTATTTATTTTCTGCCTCACGAAAATAACAAGACTAAACACACCCATCAAAGATTGTTAACTGCTTATTAGCAGCACTCTACTTCACTCAACTTTGTTCATCTTACTACTTCTGCATTATTCAACTTTCAATTCATGGTTATTGTAGACTCTTTGTTCAAATATTATATATGATCACCACCTGTATAAATGTATGTGAACTTGGCATAGATTTTGTGTTGCTACATATTATCTACAACTGGAAACACCATCATAACAAAGTAGCATGTGTGTGTGAAAGTATGTGTAAATGTTACAACTAAAGGTGATGTGATAAGCATCCAATACCAAATGAAATAAATTACAGTTATTTCAGAAAAATATACAGTACTTTTGACTGCTGTATGTTGAGTTATATCAAAATATACAAAATATTCCTATCTTAAGTGAGCAGTAAAAGATATGTCTTCACAGGGAAATTCATTCTGCATTCTTTTTAAATGTACTGTAATTATTCATTAATAATTTTTTTATGTATTGTAATCTATTATATATTTTTGGTATTTTATTAAGGCTGCACACACACATTTGTACTAGTTTCATAACATAAAAATTTAAAGTAATAGTAATATCTATTTTTGCAGCAACATTTTTTCTCCCCATTCACCATCCTGCCATTACTGACAGTAGAAAGAAATATCTCTGTCATCACATAATAACTGAGTCATCCGCCAGCGTTCTGACTACAGCATCACCATCATTACCGCGGTAGCCTAGTTACCAGGTCACCAGGTCTCTTCTGGCTGTCTGTTCTTTTGAAATGAGGTTGGCAAGTTGGTAGGGAAAATAAATGTAATGGTTGAAGTGGTATGTCACAGATGATGTTCTGGACCATGCCCACAGCTGGCAGCACTCAAGTAATCAAGTAAGCGGAAGCTAATTGGTAAAAGAACACACACGGGGAAGATATCAATTGCATTCTCCCCGCGTCCTCTTTCCTTGTGTCTGTCTCAAAACCTATTGGAGGAGAAGATCAGAGAAGTGTGACCTCTAGCTTTTTCATCAAATGGGTTTTGAGAAAGAGAAAGGGAGAGAATGCTAGGATTTTCCTCTCCTTTCCATTACACTAGACCCCCCAGATCAAACCACACCCCCAAGACAAAGCTCGGTTGACTTCAGTCATGACAGCTGTATTTCTTAATGAGCAAGCTTGAAAACGAGGTCAAGTCAGCGAGTTTAAGATGCCCTTTAATGATGCAGTTATGTCACTAGACTTCGCTAAATACCATTTCCGTTCAACCCAAATCAATTTCCCTCCCAGAGGCACTCAGCCACATACAATATATTATCCCCTACCAAACCTGTTCCATTAGACATCTATAGTAGGAAGACAAAACATAGGAGAATAAAAATGGAAAGAAGGAGAAAGATATGTACAGGATGGGAAAGAAATCCACATAAAATATATTATCCCCTACCAAACCTGCTCCATTAGACATCTATAGTAGGAAGACAGTAGGAAGAGAATAAAAATGGAAAAAAGGAGACAGATATATAAAGGATGGGAAAGAAAGGACAGAGAGGGTTGATATGTGTTGAAGTTTATTAAGAAACAGTTCCTGTCCATTGGAATCCCCATGCGTTATGGAAGCCAATGGTCAGATGTGGAATTTTAAACTGTTCCCTCCTAAATGACAGTAACACAACGAGGACAAATCGTTCCCAAATGGCCGCCGGTTTTCGATAGTTCACTAATTTCAGGTTAAACATGTTTACTAAGTATTAAATAAGGTCCGATTTGGAATACAGACATAATCTTGAAGCCTAACCATAAATGGAAGTCCCTTAAATGACCCCTCGGGAGGGTGTTATTCAATGGCTGGGGATGCAGAGAGCCAAAACAAAACATGCTGCAATGAAACAGCTGATTGGTTGACAGCTGTGTTGCAACCATGCACTAGAGTCACCTTGGAATGGATTAACTGAGTCATTAGCACTACCCTCCCCTTAGCTCTCATAAGAAAATCGATTGCATTGATTTTAATGATAGAAAGCGGTAATGGAAAGATTAGATATATTCCATAAACATTGAATGCAGCTGATTGGATGTCAAACCCCCCCTGGTAGCCATTCTGTAAAAAACCCTAGTGATTTGGGAAGACGCACTACTGGAAAGACACATCTATCGTTGAAAATTCAGGCCAGTTTACCATGTCGATGACAAAACTTAAGCTCAATAAGCTTACAGTCTTATTGTGTGTGATCCAAAATCTATCTATCTTCCACACACTCCCCTAAATTTTATAGATATGGCCAACATTGAAAACCATGTTCACTATAGAAAACTTTTCCTTGTTTATTTATAATGAATTCACTGGTTTTGAACTATGAAGACAGGACATTTTACATTCCTCTGACCCCATTCCATTATATCCATATATCTTGTGAAAACATCTGGAGCATGCAGGAGCCTGCTTTTTCAAAAGCATGTGAAGAGGTGCTCGCTCTCACTATCCTCAGGGTTTTGGCATACTTGATGCTGATTACAAAGAATGCATTACACAGATAATGGGTGCCCCTTTTAACCTGTATGTGGTAATAATCAATCTGATTGGCCCCAGGCCGCCTGTGCACTGCCGTTGTACATAGATTGCTCCTGTATTTAGGCAGCTGTCTAGGCAACACTGTTTTTTTACCAAACTCAAAATGTTTTCGAAAAAGGACACTCAGTCAGTGCGTTTTCCTAATTACTTTGCATGCTCGAAGCAGTCAGTGTAAACACCACATTTGGCAGTGTCCAAATAATCAATGACAAAAACCTAAAGAGAGAAACTACTGTTTCTCCCCATTAACCACTGCCAGAAGCATCAGCAACTATACCTGGGGCTCACATGCAAACTTCATCTGTAAAGGAGTGAATAAGGGAAGTCATTAGACTAGTAAGTAACACATCTAAATACATTCTTTTCAGAGCTAGTCCAATACATTTTAACAGTAGCTACATTTAAAGTCGCAATGAGGGTTCTGCCAAACAAAGCCATGTGTAAGTCTAAAGCACAGCAAGCATTTAAAACTAAACATTCTACCTCTGTCACAGACAAATTGGCTGGTCTAGCCAGCTTAAGCCCTGGTGATAGGTCAAAGTTAGCAGATCTCCTGATCTGAGCTATCACTTTTTTCTGTTCTGCCCCAAATGAAAGGACAGAAGCGACACAACCTGTAGCTGTGCCATAGATAAGATATTTTGAGACCTGCTGCCTTCGGTTGTGGCCACAATTATGTCTAAGGACAGGGCATGCTGACCAAGGTCTTTACTTCTCCTTTGGGTCCATGAACTCACTAAAGCAAATCGGGCATAGTCCAACACAGTCCATTTATTACACTGTATTTTGCATAGCCGGTTTCTAGTCAATAAACAGAATACAATTCATACAGAAGTGTATTGGTGTTCATAATGCAAGTAATTCATGGGTACCTACTAACTTAGAAAAGTATGTCCTCTACATTAGTCTTTTACTTGTTTTGTGCTTATAGTTTAACAATTTATGTTCTAAACTCTTTTAAGATATTAATGGGAATCAGATATTTCTAGCAAGCTAGCAAGTTAATTTGTAATGCATAGAAGCAATTCAATGTGCTTTACAAACAATAAGAAAAATATAAAAATACAATAAAGTTAGAAACAAATACTAGAATAAAAACATCAAACAGGCAATTCAGTGTGCTTCACATAGAATAAGAATATAGAACTAGAATAAAAACTAAATAATATCATAACTGGTAGATTCTGTAACAGATTCCATGAAGAAGCTTTAAAAGCTGTTAGGCTGACAGTACATGAAAAGAGAAGTGTTTTTTAGGGACAAATCTAAGGTCTTCTGGTAGTTAATTCCAGTTGTATGCAGCATTTCTGCTAAATGCTGCTTTGCCATGTTTAGTTAGGACACTGGGCTCAACTAGCTGACCTGAGTTAATGGATCTAAGAGCTCTGCTCAGTTTATAATCTTCAAACACATTAGAAATGTATTTAGGGCCGAAACCATTCAGTGATTTAAAGACTGAAAACACCACTTTGAAAACGCTTCTCTAACTGACTGGAAGCCAGTGCAAAGATTTAAGAACTGGAGAGATGTGCTCTGTTCTCTTGGTCCTGGTTAACATTCTAGCAGCAGCCTTCTGAATGAGCTGCAGCTGTTTTACAGTCTTTTTGGGGAGTCTAGTTAAGAGGCCATTTAAGTAGTCAACCTTACAAAAGATAAAAGAATGAATGAGCTTCTCTTGGTCTTTTTGGGATACCAAGCCCATGATTCTGGCTATATTTTCAAGATGATAGAATGCTGTATTGATAACCACTTTGATATATGTTAAATGTGAGGTACGAGTTTATCAGAATACCAAAATTACACAATTGGTCCCTGGGTTTGAGGGATATAGAGTATTACTGGCATTTCAATATATTTCTGAAAAAGGTCAAACAAAACATCTAATAGGGTTTAGATGTAAAGCCACTCAAATAAATGTGAGTAATATCCATAAGGATTAAATAGTTTAATTATTAGTACATTTTAATGTCTTCAAGATAGCAGGACACAGATGCAGAGGTACATAAACTAAGGTATTTCATAGTTTAAACTTAGTCACAAGCAAGATGCGTATATAACCAGATACATCAAACAATGACTGACCCCAAACTCTAGTACAGGAGAAACTTAAATAGGGACTTAACAAGGGGCAAACAAGACACAGGTGAAACAACTTCCAAAACATTGAAACAGACTAAACAGAACCAAAATACACTGAACATTTAAATGTAACACAGAATTTAGTCTTCAGTTTTCAACCAATACAGTACATTCCTAATGTTGGAGTTGAGGGATTTCTCTATAGCCATGTGAGTTTTGTCATGTTTTAGGGTATTTCCGCTCTGACTAAACTCTATGCCCAGAGCACTAGATTAAATTCAACTTTATTAAACAGTATAAGTATAGTAGAACAAATTGCATATAGCACTTAACCAAAGTGCAAATAGAAGGGGGCTGATATACACAAGTATTAAGTATAATCTATGTTACAAGTGGGACATCTAGATGTATAATGAAGGCAAATGCAAGTAAAAATTACACTTCTAAATGTGCAATGAAAGCAAATTGAAGGTGCATCTGCAACTGAAGTGAAGTCTAGAAACAATGTGTAATGAATTCCAGTAGGCAGATACAGATTCAAGTGCAGCGCGCAAGTTTAATGGAGGTAACAGTACAGAGAGTTAATCCAGGAGAATGGTCAGTAAGAACAGGCAATAGTCAAAAACCGGGAGCATCCAACCAGTGCAGGTGAATGTACAAGAGGAATAGGGCGATGGTTGTGGTAAGGGAACAGGCAGTAGGTTGTCAGAATCCCTGGAGTTAAGGTACAAGAGGGTTAGGCAAAAACATGATCAGTGAGGGAAGACAAAAGGTGATTCAGTACATGGTAGACATTACAAACGACGGTACTCAATGCCTAAGTGAAATAATACCTCACAAGGACAGTGTGGTCTGAATGGAACTAAATAATGGTGCTGATGAATAAAAGGTGAGTGAACAGGTGACTAGAATTCCAGTGATTGTGATCTGTGTAGTGAGTTGCGTTTGCCGGGTTGGTGTTGTGTTTGAGGGAGTAGTTGCGTTCGCCAGAACGGTGTTGTGGAGGGTTTAAGCTGGTATGTGACATCACACACTGAGGTTCCTGAGGTAAATGAGTACATGTAGCAACTGGAAAACTTTCTTATCAGACTTGCAAAGCAGTGTCAGAGTCAGAGAAAAATTGACAAGTATAAGTATAATGTATGTGACAAGCAGGATGTATAGATATGCAATTAAGGCAAATGCAAGTACAAATGACAATTCAAAATGTGCAATGAAGGCATATTGAAAGTAGCATGTGCAGGGATGGCAGCAGTGAAGTTCCCGAGGTAGACATGTACATGTAGCAAATCAAAACGTCCACATCAGACATTGTAAAGCAATGTCAGAGTCCAGTAGTACAAGGAGACTAGTGTAACTAGGTCCTTGAGAGGCAGTACTAAGCAGAGGGCAGGTGGGTATGGTTAGTGTAGGGTATAGAGTTCAGCAGCGTTACAGTAATGATGAAACTATTCCTGACCCTGCTGGTGTGGGAACCAGGAGACCTGTACTGTCTGCCTGACGGTAGGAGGGCAAATCATTTGTGGTATGGATGTGAAGGGTCCCTGATGATGCCACATGCCTTCTGCTGAGTGCTATGATGTTTGGGATCTGAGCACCAATGATGTGCTGGGAAGTTTTCATGACCTGTTGCAGGGCCACTTTTGTTCTTATGATCCTTTTGACCCCACGGGGTGAGATCTTGCATGGAGCACCGGATCGAGGGAGATTATCAGTGGGCTTGTATGTCTTCCATTTTCTTATAATTGCTCCCACAGTTGATTTCTTGACACCAAGCTGCTTACCTATTGCAGATTCAGTCTTCCCAGCCTGGTGCAGTTCTACAATTTTGTTTCTGGTGTCCTCTGACAGCTCTTTGGTCTTGACCATAGTGGAGTTTGGAGTGTGACTGTTTGAGGTTGTGGACAGGTGTCTTTTATACTGATAACAAGTTCAAACAGGTGCCATTAATACAGGTAACGAGCAGAGGACAGAGGAGCCTCTTAAAGAAGAAGTTAAAGGTTTGTGATAGCCAGAAATCTTGCTTGTTTAAAGGTGACCAAATACTTATTTTACCAAGGAATTTACCAATAAATTCATTAAAAATCCTACAATGTGATTCTTTGGATTTTCGTTTCTCATTGTGGCTCTCATAGTTGAAGTGTGCCTTTGATGAAAATTACATGCCTCTCTCATCTTTTTAAGTGGGAGAACTTGGACAATGGGTGGCTGACTAAATACTTTTTTGGTTGGTTTTGTCCAGGTGGGTGTGTGTAAGTGAGTGTAAAGCTCTAGAGATGGCGTCCTCTGTAGACCTGTTTGATCAATAGGCAAACTGATAGAAATACAGTGTTTGGGGGAGGCAGGACTTATGGTGGGCCAGGACCAGTCTTTCAAAACACTTAATGATCGTGGGGGTGAGTGCGAACAGGACAGAAGTCATTCAGGCTATATCCTATCTATTGCTTCTGCACTGGCCCAATGGTTGCAGCCTTGAACCGCATTGGGACAACCCCCTGGGCCAGGTTGAAAATGTCAGTAATGACCCTTGGCCAGCTGCCCAGCACATGCTCTGAGCACAAGCCTGGGGACGCCATCAGGACCAGCAACCTTGCATGCATTACACTAACATGCATTTAGTAGATCTTCAGTATCGGTTGATTTTGAGTGTGTGTGTGTCTTCATGTTTAGGTTTGGTATCAAGTGTACTATGGAGTTGCTGTTGAGCCACTGCATATCAGTGGTAGAAATTATAATAGTTTCAGGTTGCCCTCTCATTTGATTTATGTGACTTCCTGGTTACATCATCTCCACAGTTTTTAAATTTTATTTTAAGGGTTGGAACATGCTAGGTGATCATATCTAGTTATCATAAACCGATGTAGTTACACATTCACAGTAAACATTATCTTTTCATATTTTAAAAGTGTTTGTAGCTAACCTATTATTTTTTAATTTCTAAGGATTTTACAGAGTTCCAAAACATGTAAGAAGGCCTGCTCAGCGTTTTACTTAAGTTTGACCCTAATAAGAAGAAGTTGTTTAAGACAGGTCCCTGTGCAGACACAAACAGTTCTATGGTGATCAACAAAGTAATTACAGAAGCCTGAAGTGGTGTACCTGGGAGACATTAGGCAGAAGATAAATCTTTCAGCAGGACTATGACCCCAACCAACAGCCAAAGCTACACTAAAGGGGCTTAAAAATAGCCATCCCTTCTTGGAGGACCTATCATGAGAGAATTGATTATAACTAAGAATTTCTGCCGCTGAGTTCAAGGAAGGTTTACTTAGCCAAGATTCTGACCAGAATGTCTGGTCAAGATGTATGGACTAATGCCGTCAGCTTCATGAGTTTAGAAAGGAGACTCATTTACATTTATATGCATACATTCAAAGCTTTTGTGGATAAAGAAGTCATCACTTACAGCAGTGTTAGCATCCTGCATGACAGATCTGTAAACAGAGGTATTACTGGGGCCTTGATTGTCAATGATGTCTTTCACTAGAAGCCAGTAAACTTTTTAGAATAAAAATAAATATGTAAACTCTTCGTTAGGCATGTGAGAGAGGGTTAATAACGACAAGAGTTTGATAAAACTGTTTTAATACCAAGCTTACAGAGAAGTGCACAAGGAGATTTTGCAGATTGTCTTTTAAAGGCACCATATAAGCATGAAAGCAAACGATAATGGTAAAAGAGAGACAAACAGATGTAAAACCAGGAAAGGTAGGGGTCTCCAGAGAGATGGGGCATGGCCTAATATGTTGATGGAAGAGTTTCAGGGAATTAACGATAAATAACAGGAGTATTCTAACAGTACTGTACAAAATTGTCACCACATTGCTTATAATACAGTTAGATGGAACACTAGAGACAATCATTCCTAGTTGCCAATTGATGCATTTATAATGGCCTAACTCAGAGGCCTTCTAATGAGGCAAACTTACAGCAATCTTTGGAGACGTAAGAAAGTTCTATGTTCACTGGGCCCAAACTATTTAAGAGCTTTGAGACACACCCTGCACAAAGCTAGATAGTGATTCACAGTTTAAGGGCACACATTTGGTTTCTATGAAGTTCAAGGAGGAGTTCGATGAGGATGGTCAACAGAAAGAAAAGATCAGAACAGTTTTCATCATCATAAGGAGAACAATTCTGTAGTTCCTTCTACACAATATAAATAAACAAGATAAAGAGGCCAGTCATGTGGTTCCTTCTAATCAAATATTCTGCTGTTCCAACAGATAAGTTCTTAACTATACCCAGCCCCCCAGTAATAGTTTGACTAAAGTCAGCAGCAGTGTCAGACCAACTTCTTGTTATATTTCTGTCCTACTTTTAAAACAAATATGAGATAGTGGGAAACAATATATGTTCAATACAGACCGTTGGTATGTTTTGGTGGCAGTTCTGTGATGGAGCAGCAGGCACAACTCTGCAGGGCATAACGGACCCCTGAGAAAATGTTTCAAAGAGGTGAAAGAATCAATTCCAACATCAGCAAACAAAGGGAGAGCAGGGAAAAACAGGTCTGTCAAGGAGAAATGTCTCTACAGATTAAACATAGTAATCAATAGAAACTCAGGTGAAACTGTGTGAAAAGTGAGCCTTTATCTTGTCCTAGCAACTGGGATCCCTAGTGCAATATGCACAGACCATTGCAGACAGAGCAGGCCAGAGGTAGGTCATTAATTCAATTCCAATTCCATGCCAATTGAGATACCCTCCTTACAAATGATTGTAAACAGACAGCTGTGTGATACAACATAAATTCAAACAAGAGCTTCACTGAATAGGCTTGCAGAAATATTATATATAAAAGTAAACAAGACTACATAATATAGAACAATACAAAACAAAGGCAAAATGACAAATAACCTTGCTTGAAACGTTACACATCTGTGGACCATTTCATATCAGAAATTATTAATAACCTATAAAAGATTTAACAATGTGCTTACAAATATTTTGAGTTTGTCAACAAACCAAAACAACTATTCACCAGACTGTTGATATGATCCAGAGTGGTCTTTTGATCCACAGGGACAAAACTGTTTATCGGGATTTACATTCTTCTCCCAAGGACATGGTTAGGGTTAAGGTCATAACATATTCCCCCAGTTTAACGGATTTCCAAACGTCTCTTCACTATAATGTACTCTCCAAGGTTACCTAGCGTGGACCTAACTGTTATATGACATGATCTGAAACATGTTTTTGATCAAGTGTGACAGCCCTATCAAACTTTTTTGTATTCACATTTATTTTCTGTAATACTGCATACTGTTATTTTTTCAGTTATTCTGTTTGTGGTGTTCTGGCTGTGTTCATATAGTATACAACCATTATTTTACAAGTTCAGTATGACTCAGAAGACATTCTTATTTTCGGGAATGACCTGGAAGCAATTGAGGTTAATAAGCTTGCTCAGGAATAAAACATCTGAAACAGAAATTAATTAGCATTGATCAAAGTGCAGATTTTCATCAGACATTGTAGACATTTGATAAGGTGCATTTACTCTATGCAACTATTCAAATTCAATTGAATTAATGCAGTGATTTATTGTAAATGTTTTTAATTATCTGGTCACCAAACCGGAAGAGATGCTACAGAGAGAAGTGGAACCATAATGAAAAGATCTCTTTACAAGTTACTGGCAAGTCTATCCGTTTAATGTACCCTCTGCATCTAAAAATCTAAAGATGCTAAGATCTGCAAAATTGTGGTTTTATGAAAAATGCCAACACTGAACTATTGCTACGCATCAATTATCTACCTACCATATAATTCATGTTTACATACATCTCTCCTGCCCTTTTTTTTAATATTAATTAAGATTGCAGACCATCTGCCCAACTCTGGGAGCAAAGACAAGGATCAGTATTTTCTGTCTCTTCACCTCTACTGGAGTAAAAGGCTTAATTAAAACCAATGAGCAGAAACATGTACAGTTATGAAAGCATCTTTTTGTCTCTTTAGAGCAGAATGTGCAGTGCTGAATCAGTTTTTGGATATAGAACAGCATGACCCGGGTTCAAATTCTATTTGGCATCATTCAAATACTTACTCTTGGTTTGAGTCAACCAAATTGTCAGTGGGGCATGGTTTCCACTCTTATGACTATTCTATGGTTTGCATTGTTCCAGACAAGCTCAATAAGCATTGCTTAAATACAAAAGGTTCTGATCAGCAAATTAACCCATGCCAGGTTGGATTGAGCACCAAATAATTCTTAAGAGAACGAGCAAAGGTCTATCATATTTGCGAAGCGGAAGGGGATAGCAGTAGGAATGAGAGCTTTTAGCCTAACTTAGTGGAAAATCCCATCACCCAGAGGGGGACCGTTACACAGACTAGTCGGACTGATAGAGTATGTATCAAAGAGTGTGACTCTGATCCACTACAGCTAAACATACACATACACACATAAAGACACACAAACATGCACATGAACACCAACACACTATGATCCACTACCGGAGCAAAACATTTCTCCCCCACAGTCTCTCTACTACTCTGGAGCTGAGTCATCCCAAATCCTTTCCACTTTGTGCCCCAAATGGCATCAGATTTTTATAATACCCAACATTGGACCAGTGCTCTTTGTAGGACACAGACTCTGCCATGCCATGCTGCTTTCCCATCCTGCTAAAGAGGGGCATTTTATATGCCTTACCCAGCTTCCCATGTAATATGGATATAGATAATGAGGAACCTCAGTTTGACAGGCCATGTGAGACGGACAATTATGAATTCATACACTAACCTACAACCCAGATTGTTAAACCAATTTCAGACGCATAATGGTAAAACTGGATTTTGAACCGTTTTATAAATGATTCTAAAGTCAACAAATTAATGTAATAGATGATTTTAATGGGGGGGAGAGTATTCAATTGCATTACAGGTATCGAAGATAGCATTTCTCAGAAGATTTGAGACTGCAAGTATAAAGATATAGACGGTTTCCATAATTTGCTCTGACTTAAATCCTCAACTAAAGTTGTGGAAGTTTGTTAGCCAGCCTACAGTAATGACAGAGCACAAGACTAGTCTTGAAGAAATGTCTCCAATATCAACTGGGGACACATATCAATCCAGTACCAGGCACAGATATTCCAAGGGGCATGTGCTGAATCTGAAAAAGTGGACGGAGTTGTCGGTTCACACGGACAGACGATCTGTTGGAGTGACGCACAAAACAAATGGACGATGCATGCCCATCTGAGTTAGTGACCCGTGTAAACAGACGGATGATTCATGCCCACTGAGAGCTGGCGAGCAGGGTTTGGGCTCTGTGGGCTGGTGGGCGGGACTTGGGCTCTGTGGAGCTTTTGAATGACTTAGAACTGCTGTTGGGTCCCATGTCTTTTGCTAGTGATTTAAATAACTCTTTCTCTGTTTTCAAGTTATTGCTTTTATAAACAATAATGATTATTTGTTTAGCACACAATATACACTGCTCAAAAAAGGGAACATGTAATCATCACAAGATAACACAAGTCAATTAAACTTCAGCGATATCAATCTGTCCAGTTAGGAAGCATAATCGATTGTGAATCAATGTCATCTGTTTTGTTGTAAATGAAAGTGACAACAGGTGCACTGCAACAGCAAGATAATCCAGCAGGTTCAGTATCCTAGTCACATTATGAGTTGCCATGATAAAATTCACACAAATTGGAACAGTCTATGATTTAAATTGTTTACTTGGTGTAAGTTTGAATCCAGCCCAAAATCGGTTGGTGATTTTGATTTCCACTGACCGCTGTTGTGTCATTTTGTTCTCAACAAATTACACAATGTACAGTAAAGATTTTGATCTTTAAAATATTTCGTTCATCGAGACCCAATGTGTAATTTAGGTGTTCCCTAAATTTTTTTGGGCAGTGTATTTAGCATGCTGTAAGCAAAAATGGGTTTCCACTGCCCATAAGCATGCAACAGATTATCATTAACTATTTATCTAGTTTATCAATAACTTTTGATATTGTTTATGTAGGCCTTCAGGTTTTTTAAATATTAATATAAGTTGAGGGACGGTTGTAACAAGACATTGACTGTCACGTTATAACCAGCCATGTTTTTACCTCATGTGAACTAGCCTGACTGCTAGCTTGACATGTTAGTCATTTATATTTTTAACATACAAAACATCTTTTATAATATTTTTTGTTCGGATTCCTAGATATTTAATCTCAGGACAGTATCCAAAAATTACATCTGATAGAAAAGGTACATTTTGACCTTTCTGAGAGTTTCACATGTGGCTCCTTTTTGTAAGACAATCTAACTGAGCATGTGCGAAGGGAATGTAATCACACTATCTTGTTTCTAATTGTAGGAATTCAAATTATTAAAACCAGGGGTGCCATATAGGATGATTTTAAGGGGCTGTGTCTGACAGATTTTCAATAAGTAAAAAATGATATTAATAATTACAACATTAAATTATTAACCTATCCACCCATCTTATGTTCTTGTTTTTGGCATTGCGACTGTATTGTGCCTTGCGCACTTCTCCCCTTCCACACGAAATGGTTCGGTTATGGCTCCAAACCAGGTGCCAACGATACTTGCTAGCAGTGAATTGCGCGTGGGTGCTGGTGGAGCATCAAGGATGTCTCTGCTTAGTAAAGAAAAATCTTGTTTCCTAAAATTAAAACAAAAGCTAGAGGAGAGAAAAGAAAGGGCAACAATATGTTATCCAATTCTTCAAAAAGAAAGGTGGGTGTAGTATGTGAGTGTGACTGTGAGCTGACGGACTGCGCCGTCATTTTCCGCTTTTCCTAGGTCTCCAACAGTCATGAATTCATCCCGGTCACCTTCATTTGTCTAGTCCTCAATCATTGTTCACACCAGGTCTCAATCAAGCTATTAGTATGTGTTTAAATGTTTCTCCTCTGCTCCCCTCAGTTGTTAGTCATTGTTCCATGTTACTGTGTGTCCTGACGGTATGGTGAGTTCTGTTTTGTGGCGTTTACTTTATAGTTTTCATCATCAGTGCTCGATGTTTTTCTGTTGTGTTGCTTTTGTCTGTTTAAAATGAAGAATGCACCCACCGCTACCTCTGCCTGCGCCTGGTCCATTTAACCCCACAACGTCACACTGTGACAGTGAGTAGTAAAAATTCATTTGTTAGTTAAGTTAATGGTGAAATAGGTTTCTTTTGCACCCCTAACTTACTTAATATCTTCACACAAAATTCTGTGTTTACATTTAGTTCCTCTTTTAACCGACATTTAATCATTGCAGGCAAACCTTTCGCAAACTATTAATACTGAATAATTTTCCCTGCACATGCATGGTGCCGGAATGTAAAATGCACAATTTGAAAGCAACAACTGGGATAGAATTTATATTCACAACTTTCATTCACAAATTAAGTATAAGTAAATAAATGACAATTTGAATGTTTGGGCTCAAAATGTTGAATATCCTTGAATAATTGTTAATAAATGTACCATTTGTAAATAAAACAAGAGTGGGCAGGCAAAACACATGTATTTTATTTCTTATGGGATTCACATTCAACTGTAGGTCATAACAGAATGATACAATCATAGAACAAACTGGTCCCTGTTCAAAAGTCTGCATACATTTAGTTCTTAATACTGTGTACTGCCCCCTTTAGCATCAATGACAGCATGCAGTCTTTTGGAATAGTTGTCTATGAGGCCCTAACTTCTTGCAGGTGGTATAGCTGCCCATTCGTCTTGGTAAAATGCCTCCCGGTCATGCAAAGTCTTTGTCGTTTTGCATAAACCGTACGTTTGAGATCTCCCTAGAGTGGCTCGATGATTTTTAGGTCAGGAGACTGTGATGGCCATTCCAGTATTCTGGATGGTATTCTGTTCATTATTGGCCTTGTTGACCCCTTTCCCAACAAGGCTTATGGCTGTTCTATTTTGGTATCATCACTCCAAATTACAGTGAAGCTATGAGGCATGTCAAGGTGTTGTCAGGCATATTGTAACCAGGGTTTTTTGTGGAATTGGCACAGTAAAGGCTTCTTTCTGGCAACTCGATCATGCAGCTCATTTTTGAAGAATCGTCGAATTGTGCTCCTTGAAAAAACCACACCATCTTTTTCCAGAGCATCCTCAATTATTCCTGAGGTCACCTGTGCATTTCTTTCTGTATCACGAACATTTCATCTGGCAGTTTTGGCTGAAATCTTTCTTGGTCTACCTGACCATGGTTTGGTATCAAGAGATCCCTGAATTGTCCACATTTTAATAAGTGATTGAACAATACTGACTAGCATTAGCATTTTTCTATATTCTTATGCATCTTTGTAAAGTTCCAATACCTTCTTACGCAGGGCTTTTGACAATTATTTTCTGCTCTCCATGGCTCAGCGTCTACCCTGCTCATTGCAACCACATGAGCGCTATAAAAACTCACTGACACAAATTCAAATTTTAAAAGCCACAGATGTGGGACATTTCGGTTATCATTATGATTTAAATAGGAGCCTAATAACTGTGACAAATGGCTTCATATGTTCACTATCCTTCTAGAAAAGACAGTTTTTGCATGTTCAGTCCTATTTGATCCGTCATATTTGGCATAATTTCACAATTTCTGCCAGGGAATACAAACCTATGAGCACAAATGTATAATAAAGTCCACCAATACAACATCAGCAATTCATATGGGCTATATTATTGGCACAGATAGGCCAGCTTTATACACAAACTACCATTATTATAATGTGACCATATGAATGTATAGTTTAATTTAATAGCCATAATATTGCACTGTCGGATTTTGTAAACTGATATTCCATGTCCATGAAAACACAGCATGCATGAAAACGTTCCAATGCGTTGCAGATTTCTTCAGAAACTACCAATATTAAAGCATATGTAAAATAATACTACATTCATTGTTCCTTAATCATTACTCTGTTCAGAAATATTCTTATTAAAGGTCTTTAAAAATGATTTCCAGAACACCATTGAAGTCTTTCTTGTTTGTCCTGATCTAGTTTGGACAATTTTTACTTTATAAGTAGTTTATTCTTATTGTGTGACCAGTGGGATTTCTCAGAAAAAGATGGATGCTTAATTTCCAATCGTAATTGTGCTGCTTTTACAGATAGGCAGCCTGAACAAGCAATAACAAAACTGATGCAGTGTCTCCCAAGTAGGCTCGAAACATTCTAGAGAAGAATAAGACTCAGTGGTAACTAGTCCTCTGTGTGGTTATAAGAATACACAAAGAGTATAAGAGAACATGACCATTTGGGCCAGGTCAAGGTTTTTGTATGTTCAGATAGCAAGTTTATGTTCAGTGATTGACTATAATTGGCTTTGACAGAAAATATCTAACATTAAGAAGCCCTATATTCAGACATCGGCTTTTATTACAGTACTTTTTGTACTGTGTTACTTCTCTTACACTGGCCGGGACCATCCTCAATTATTTTCAACAGCGAAATTTGACTACCAACATTTTGCCTTCCATTATTTTGAGTCACGTGACTATGTGCGTCAAGCAGTGTGGTCTAACTGGTAGCGTGAAGCCGGCATGAGAGGTGGTGTCAAATAGAGCCCCCTCCAATAAAATGTAAATTTGAGACATTTTTGATTATTGTCATTAGGCTACAGATTATCGGAAATGGTGTGTCTGTTCTGCGTTCTCTCTGTGAAAACGTCCTACCATATAATCCTTCTTACAACCGACATGGAGGACAAATTCATCATTGCAATGTCCAGATATCCAAAGCTGTACAATGTGTCCCTGTTCAATAACAGGGGCACAAACATAAAGAGGAGCTGCCGGCACAACTGTCTACTGTGAATCAACAATGCCAACACAACAAGCATCTTCCTTTCATGTCTGCCATGGAGTTCTTTGTAAATACTTTTATTCCCTGAAGGAACTAGTTCAGATGAATTCAGATGAATTGTAAATAGTCAATGAATTATTTTTACAAATCAATTTAATAAAAATATAAAGAGTTTTTGAATTACAAAATAAGTATCAAAGATAAAAGTTCTCCGGAGATTTAAGATGTTTGCAAGAGCAAAGATGCAGGCAGAAGGGAGGAAAATGCAAAGAGAGCTTCCCCAAACTCCACATTGGTTTATATCCCATAACTAACTGTGTGGGGGTTGGTGTATTGACCAAAGGATAATAAAACTAGTCCTGAAGAATAGACCCATTATTAAATAGGGACACATTCCAATCTGTTCTGGGGCCATCTCATATGACAGAGTGGTGTTACCTCGAGAAGCAAGCAAGATAAGGCATTAACAAGCGAACCTTTGGTCCCTACGTTCACATCTTACAGAAACATCTGCTAACCATTAGCATTCAAATGATTGCCTACTAGGACATAAATTAAGTACGTAGTTATACATGTCTATAGTAATTAATGAAGAATCGTTGAATATGTAAATAAACATAGAATTAAAATGTTTCTTAATTCCTTCATTCCTACTTTAATTTTGGAATATAACCTGGAAGTCATCATTATGATGGCCCACACCTGGTGTTACAGATCTTTAGAGAAGAAAATGTTATGCAGGACACCTGATTAATATCCCCAAGGGTCTGTTGGAGACTTGGTGTGGCCAAATGCTCCTCTTAATCAAATACACTACAACTATGATGAACAGGCATAATGGTACTTCGATTCAGTTGGGCAGGGGTGACTGGCAGTTATGTCCAAATAGTGTCTTGATGTGGAAAAGTTGAATGAAATTGAATGAAAGTTGGATGGAGATAAAAATAACATTTTTGTAAAAAACTCATAAATAATGAATTTAATGAAATGAGTTAATGTAGGCTACATGGCAGGTGGCCAAGTAGATAACAGCAAGCACAAAGCACATAAACAGCAAGTGTGCCATGCACATCAGTCAGTAAACAAAAAGGAACAAGAAAGGACAGCGTTTTATATGTTAACGACATACATTTAAATAATAATACCAATAGCACTCTTTAAACTGTTAAGAAACAGCTACTGCAAGGATATGAGAATGAGTTGTAATGTGTGGCAACATTTCTAAAAAATGCAAATGGTCTACCTAGCAGTAGTTCTTGTGAATGGGTTTTTGTCACTGGCTATTTGGGATTAGAAAATGATTCTGTTAAAACATTGCTTTGCTTATGTGGGTGAATTAGTGGAATTGTACCAGTAGTTCTTAGTCTCTCTTTTTGATGCTGGAGACTTGCCAACTCACAATTTCTAATATTAGACATAATTGACTAAGTCACTAATTTGTTAGTTTCTACCCTCACCTGGTTGTTTCGGTCATGACTGGGAAACAGTTTACAGGAAAAACCAAAAATATTCAGACACTTGGCCATCCGTGGAAATGGTTTGACACCCCTGGTCTATAAGGTTAGTCTATGGTGTGACTGCTATGCACACTTTGGTTTAGGTGGAAATGTCACTGCACTGCTGAGAAGCTTTTATGTTTGAATTTTCGGACAATATTTTGGTTAATATATTGTCACATCACATTATTGCTACACTGAGACTTTTTTGAAAAAACCTGTTCAATATCAACAGTTTTCTTATAGTGTATTTAAGTGTTCAAGGGGCCATTTTGAGATGTTAGGATACTCGTAAAGCTGTGCTCATTGATTTGCATACCCTGGCAGAAATTTTGTCAATGATTTTGAAAATATGATTGATTAAATCTTTTATTTAAGGATAGTGATCATATGAAGCCATTTATTATCACATAATTGATTGGCTTCTTTTTCAATCATAAGGAAAAAAGAAATCACCCAAATGGCCCTGATCAAAAGTATAAATACCCTTGAATGAAAATGGCAATTAAAGGTGAATTTCCCACAAGGCTTTTTAAATTGCAGTTGGTGTCTATATATACTGTAGTCAATGAGTATATTAGCTCACACGTGGATGCACTGAGCAGGCTAAGTGCTGAGCCATGGGGAGCAGAAAAGGACTTTCAAAAGACATGCGTAACAAGGTAATGGAACTTTATAAAGATGGAAAAGGTCAAGAAATGATATGCAACGCCTTGCAAATGCAAGTCAGTACAGTTCAATCACTTACCCTGCCAGGTCCAGGGTGTTTTGGGCCGGATTTCACCACTTGCACATTTTGGGTCCTGCCATGTTTTCTTTTACAATTATGCCATTCTGTTATGACTTACAGTTTTGCCTGCTCACTCATGTTTTCTTTACAAATGCTACATATATAACCCCTCTCCAGCAGGAACCATCACCTTGTCGTGGTGGAGAGGTTTGTGTGTCCCTATGAACCTGAGGGCTGTATTGTCTGGGGCCTAGTGCTCTTGGTAGGGTTTCCAATGGCAAAGTGGTCTCAGGGGAGGAGCCAGACCAAGAATGGTTCAAATAAACCTTATGTCAAAACGAGGAAGAAGAGTAGTGACCCAGCACGGAAAAAGCCCGGGGCTAGCGTCTGGAGCGAGGCCCAGTGGGAGGGCTCACCGGCAAGCGCCTAGTGGCCAGATTTGCCACGGAGCCCGGTCAGGGATAGCCCTCTCCATTCTATGAGCCCACCACCCATGGGAGGAACTGCTGGAGTTGGGGTGCGCTGCCAAATGGGTGGTAGTGAAGGCCAGGGGCTTCGACTGACCACACCTGGGCGGCAGGGGTTGGCTCTGGGGATGTGGAATGTCACCTTTCTGTGTGTGGAAGCTTTTCTGACATCCCTGTGGAGGTTGGAGGCATTGAAACCAAGTGGTCAATGTTCAAAACTTCCATTGCCGAAGCTGCGGCAGGGAGCTGTGGTCTAACGGTTTTATGTGCCACAAGGTGGACACCGGTGGTCAGGGAAGCTGTGCGACTGAAGGAGGACTTCCGGGATATGTTATCCCAGAGGACTCCGGAGGCAGTTGCAGTGTACTTGTGGACCCGAAGGGCTGTGACCTCTGCCGTGAAAGAGGCAAAACAGCAGTGTGGAAGGACATTCGGTCGGCACCAAGGTGTTTCTGGTAAACCGTCCGCCACCTCAGGAGGAGGAAACGGGGAAGCATCCAAGCTGTGTACAGTAAGGATGGGACACTGTTGACCTCAACTTCTTTTCAAGAAGGGGGACCAGACGGTGTGTGCCAATTATAGGGGTATCACACTACTTAGTCTCCCTGGGAAAGTCAACACATAGTCGCTGGAAATGAGGGTTCGGCAGATAGTCGATCCTCAGATTGAAGAGGAACAATGTGGATTCCGTCCTGGTTGTGGAACAACCGACCAGCTCTTTACTCTTGCAAGGATCCTGAAGGGGGCCTGGGAATATGCCCATCCGGTGTACATGTGCTTTGTGGATCTGGAGAAGGCGTATGACTAGATCCCCCGTGAGAAACTGTGGGAGGCTCCGCCCATTCTTAGTGCTATCCAATCCCTCTGCGTCTGAAGTGAGAGCTGTGTTCGGGTTCTCGGTAATAAGTTGAACTTGTTCCAGGTGGGGGTTGGCCTCCGTCAGGGCTGCGCATTGTCACCAATCCTGTTTGTAACCAATCCTATTTGTATTGTTTATGGACAGGATATCGAGGCGTAGTCAGGGTTGGGAGGAGTTACAGTTCGGTGGGCTGGGGATCTCATTGCTGCTTTTTGCAGATTGCAGTTTGAGTGCAAAACTGGGTGGGATGAGGATTAGCACCTCTAAATCTGAGGCCATGGTTCTCAGCAGGAAACCGATTAAGTGCCTCCTCCAGGTAGGGAATGAGCTGTTACCCCAAGTAAAGGAGTTCAAGTATCTCGGGGTCTTGTTCGCGAGGGAGGGAAAAAGGGCAGCGGGGGCGGTATTGCATTTGCTTTACCACACCATTGTGATGAAGAGAGCTGAGCCGGAAGGCAAAGCTCTCGATTTACCGGTCAGTTTTCGTTCCTACTCTCACCTATGGTCATGAAGGCTGGGTCTCTCTTAGAGATAGGGTGAGAAGCTCAGTCATCCGTGAGGAACTTGGGAGTAGAGCCGCTGCTCCATTGCGTTGAAAGTAGCCAGTTGAGGTGGTTCAGGCATCAGGTAAAGATGCCCCCAGGACGACTCCCTAGGGAGGTGCTCCAGGCAAATGTAGCTTGAGTAAGGGAAGTTTGGGGTCCCCTGCTGGAGCTGCTCCCCCCCGACCCAACAACAGATAAGCGGATGAAGGTGAACATACAGTCGGGAGAACAATTATTTGATACATTACTGATTTTGCAGGTCTTCCTACTTACAAAGCATGTAGAGGTCTGTAATTTTTACCATAGGTACACTTTAACTGTGAGAGAATCTAAAACAAAAATTTTATGATTTTTAAAAAATTAATTTGCATTTTATTGCATGACATAAGCATTTGATCACCTACCAACCAGTAAGATTTCCGTCTCACACAGACATGTTAGTTTTTCTTTAACCTAATAGAGCATGCATTTCACCTCCTTATGAGGAGACTGAAGGGAGAAACACCCCGAAACAAACAAGAACTTAAAGAATCTGCAGTAAAAGCCTGGAACAGCATCACAAATGAAGAATGCAACAGTTTGGTGATGTCGATGGGTCGCAGGCTTGAGGCAGTTATTTCAAGCAAGGGTTATGCCAACAAATATTAAATGTTATTTACTTTTAGATTATTTGTTCCATTTTTTTTCTTACCTAAAAATGCTGTGGTCTAATACAAACTGTGATATGTCCTAGGTTGTTTAACGCATATAGATGTTAATACCAGGAAACGAAAGCTGAAATTCTGAACTCTTGTCTCATACTCATCTTATGATCTTAAACCCAAATGTCTTCAGTGACCAATCAAAAACAAAGGAATTTGTGTTGCGTTATATTAAACATTAGTCATAGTTAAATTAAAATTGGTTTATAATCAAGTGTATGACCAGGTTGGTAACATCTACAAATGTAGGAGTTATGATTAATGAATTAACAACAAACAATTTAATTATTGATTCATATTTTTATCTTTGTAGTAAAGGTAAAGTGTTTTCTTACTCTTCTGTAGTATGAGCGACAGAGATTGTAAAATAGCTAGTACTTCACAGCCATTCAAATCTTGATTGGATGATTGCGTCTTGTAAATATATATTCTATGTTCCATGTTAAAATGAAAGATTTCATAAAGTGCACTTGATATTGACTTATTAAAACAATATCTATTTTGTTAATATACAGAGGACATATTATATATTGTACGCTCATTGAATGTTTGGGTCAAATCCATTTTTTTATGTCTGAAAGTTGTGATGGAAAATTCCATCGATAGACACTCAAAGGAGTAAGACAGAGACAAAATTCTCTTGGCACAATTAGTAGTTTATTTGCAAATAGAGAGACGCGTCAAATGCTTACCGAATAATCATTCGAGGAGCCTCTGAGGACATTACATTTACAGCTCGTATTTATAACAGTCAAAGGGGTGTGGTATAATGCTGCACCTCTGTGCTAACTCAATAGAATACATTCCTTTTGTTCTATTACCACCTAGGCC
>JACXGJ010004341.1:0-46070 GCA_016801105.1 Esox niger
ACATATCAATAAAATATTATCTCTGTTACATCCACATGCAAAGACACACAGAGCTATGCAGACAGACTGAACAGCGGTCAAGGCTTGGTTGCGGTGAGTACACTTATGTGTGGTTCCTTATGTGTGGTTCCAGAAGTCTGCATGGGTAAACTATGCTGGGCCTACTGAACCTGTACCTCTCCCACAGATAATCACCATGGAAGCCCAGTGGAGATCCTGTCATTGAAGACCCTTGGGGCTGGTGATGTGAACACTGTGTTGAATCTGAGCACCTTTATCCACAAGGTTACTGAGGAATGTACATGTCATAGTTGGTTGTTACTGGCTGGTCTTTAGATGCACTGCTTGTATAGTCTAGGCCAGGCATGGGCAACTGGCAGCGCACAAGCCACATGTGGCCCCCACCCCCTCTTTTTGGGGCCCTCAGATAAATTTTGAAAACATTTAAAGTATATATACACAAATAATAATTTTATATATAATATAATATATAATATATATATCATGTTTGACCTTAAATTTGTTGTAAAGTTAGTATTGAAACCAAAATCGATGGAAACAAAACATGATATTGACCTGAAATATTTTGTATGTTTACATATATACAGTGGGGAGAACAAGTATTTGATACACTGCTGATTTTGCAGGTTTTCCTACTTTCAAAGCATGTAGAGGTCTGTAATTTTTATCATAGGTACGATTCGACTGTGAGAGACTAAAAAAATCACATTGTATGATTTTAAATAATTAATTTGCATTTTATTGCATGACATAAGTATTTGATCACCTACCAACCAGTAAGAATTCCGGCTCTCACAGAAACTTTTTCTTTAAGAAGCCCTCCTGTTCTCCACTCATAGCTTGAGGGAGCAGGCTAGTTCAGCGGTATAAGTTACCTTGGTTACTGAGCAGGGACTCCTAGTTGCCACAGTAATAGAACTTAGAAAGACTTATCGAAATAAGCTTTGATTTTCCTTTATCTGCATTGATGGAATACCCCCAAGCAAGGGCATAGGAGCAGGGGGACATGCCCCACTCCCATGTGAGAAGCAGATACATCAGTCCCCCCACAGTAATAAGAGCATTTTTCAATCATTTTATATGTCACCCCCAATATGAAACTCACTTCTACACTCTTGCCCTCAAGGTGTTTGGCACCTTTTCTGTTCCCTTTTCTGTTGACCTCTCAGCAAAGTCAGGAAGTGGAAACGAGGCTGCAGCTACTGTACCAAAGTACCATTTCCCATTATACCCAGGTACCTACTGCTGAGCAAAGGACGTTGGAAAGACATTGAAATGTATTTCTAACTATTTTGCAAATTTGGGAATCTTATATGGGATGAAATACAATAGTTGGGACAAGTTCTGGTTTAATTCAAAATAAAAATGTGATAGCCTGACAGCCTATGTGATAGCCTGACAGTCAAATAATAAGTGACAGTTTGTGTTCACTAACATGTCAAAGTGCATCTTTAAAACATTAAAAACTCTCTTTTGGGTTTCTATCAATTACATTTCTATTCTCAAATGATGTTTGCATTTGATTATTGTGAAATCTGTTCTTCATCAAGACCTGTAACAACTGAATAGCCGTTCTGGAATAGAAACTAAGCAAATAACATAATTACAGATTTACTTTGGTTGGGATAGGCGGAACCATAAAACCTAGATTTGTAAATAAAGTATGTCGGAAGCATTTTTGTGAAACTCTGTATTATATGGACGTTAGCTAGCGGACAATTACACTGGGGTAAGTTGATGAGCTGTGTTAAACTGACTTTTAAAATTAATATTATATCATTTCGTTTATGGTCAGTAGGTAATTGTCACTGCAGTTACGAAGTTGTATTAAGTGTCGATTAAGACTGAGAGATACAACGCTAACGTTAGCCAGCAAGCTTGCTAGTTCGTAACGCACACAGTACTCACGACGTCTGTTACAAAATAATCTGGAGCAAGTAGTTTGCTCGCTAAATGGGCATGTGGAATATTCAGTGTTGTTCTTTAATGTTTGTTTACAGACAGAGTTGCATAAACACGTTCTTTATTTTGTTAACTGCAGCTGCTTTTATGGACAATGGCGAGCTAACTAGCTACCTATTATACGATACTTAGCTATATAGTAATGTCGATAGAGCAAGTCCAAGTCTTTTGACAATTCAGGAATCGTATTTCTGTTGTAATTTCTATATTATAACAATCTACTTTTAAAGTTATGTTGGAGCTAGCCAGCTCATGTTGTCTGAGGATAACCGTGCATTTGATCAACTGAGGAGCCCCGATTTCTAATAATGCTAAACAAAATGTAAAATATTTAGCTAACTACTGTACAGTACTTGCATACACTGTCCGATGTTTATGTAATTCTGACTAATAAGTTGTTTTGACCTCCTATTGACAGTTGATGTTGGCCAATTTGTCAGCCATGATGACCCATGGGTTTAAAAGTAGCAAGCAGGACTTCACATTCGGACCATGGAAAGTGACTGCTGCTAAAACCCACATTATGAAATCTAAAGACATCGAACGGTGAGAAAAATATTTGTTGCATGTTTTATGTCCTACGATAATTTTTTTTAATCTCTGTTTAGAAAGCCCCACACGTGCAGAAATCAACATGTTCAACTTGAAAAATATGCAGAGCTTCCCAATTTTGTGCTACAGCAATGTCAATAGCTCTTATCAATTTAGTCAATGTGGCTTCATGATTTTATTTAGATTATTGCATTGAGGTTAGTTGTTCGGGTTTCAATCTTGCCAGTTTCATCCCAGGTTAGGGGAGGAGATGCACATGCCGTCACTCCCAGAGATGCTTTTTGGGGACAATGTTCTACGCATCCAACACACAGATGGCTATGGCATCGAGTTCAACGCCATTGATGCCCTCAAGAGGGTCAACAACATGCAGGACTCTGTGAAAGTGGCTTGTGCACAGGAATGGCAAGAGAGCAGGTAAAATTCATATCACAAGACTGCTGTGCTAGTCCACTACCCACCATTGTCTATGCTGACAGTCATTGAAATTATGGAATTTTATAATAAGTCAGTGCCCAGTCGCATGACGAATAATTTCTATGCTGACAGTCATTGAAATTATGGGATTTTATAATAAGTCAGTGCCCAGTCTCATGACCCAATAATGGGTCTCAGTTAGTGAACTTGTTGTCATGCGGTTGTATTCCCAGGGCTGACTCTGAACACTCCAAGGAGGTGGTGAAACGTTACGACTGGACATTTACCACAGATTACAGAGGAACTTTATTAGGAGAGGACCTGCGGATGAGGGTGAGAAGCCTTTCAGTTTTCACTGGACACTGTACTCAGGCAAACCTAGTTCTACCAAGAAAGGAGGAATGTTGTTCCTGGTTGGATTCGATCTGCGTTTTATTTTGTGGCAGACTGTCTTTAACCACTAAGCTATTTAAACAGCAACTGTTGTCCATGATACGTGTAGATATGTGGATATGTGGTGTCTGTTTATTTCTGCATTGTTAAACCAAATAGTCATAATTAGAACGAGTTCCCTACTTTAGCTAACATCCAACTGGGTAACTGGGTCGCAACACTAAATACAATCCGTAAAATTTGAGATTTCTGTAGAGGGCTAGCTAATAGCTATACAGTCATGAAAACAATGACTCCAATAACTCCATGACTGATTTGTTTCTTTAGAAAACAATGACAGTTAAACAGCCAATGACTACGCTATGTGAATCAAAATCGAGAGCAATGTGTTCCTTGAAAACCTGCAAAATCAGTAGTGTATCAAATACTTGTCCTCCCCACTGTAAATTGGAATCACTCAAAATTGACAGCAATATGTTCACTGTCGGTGCAGTTTGTCCATCGCAATATAACCGTAAAACATTTTTCGTAGGCTTACTATAATATAGCTACTGAAGCTTGTAGACCGCAAGGTTTTAGTCATGCTATACAGTACCTAGAATGAAAACAATGACTCCAATCACACCATGGCTGGTTCATTTCTATAGAAAACAATGACAGTTAAACAGCCAATGACTACGCTATGTGAATAAAAATCGAGAGCAATGTGTTCCTTGTTGGTGCAGTTCGTCCATCACAATATAACCGTAACTATAATGTAGCTACTGAAGATTTAGCCTATCCTGAACGAATCCTAAGTTTGTGGCGAGGCTTAAATGCAGGTTGCCTACCTGGCGGTCCGCATTTCTAACCACTATGCAATTTAATAATGGTTAGTCAGTCAGTCAGTCAGGCACTCACTCCATCTGTAGCAGACATTTACTCTTCTTGGCTGGCTCCACTTACACCGTCTGGCAAAAACAACATTTGATGTTTGGTCTACAACATTGCTTAAAGCTCATCGGGAAGCTGAGGTCTGTGAGAGGAAGAACATATATTTGGGGATTTTTGTAGTGCTCAAGTGATTGCAGAGTTTGCTTAATAAATGTCTACTGGAGTGTTGACATTTTACATTAAGTCTCTAATATAAGCAATTCAGTTTGCTAGGATGCAGTTGTTCTGTCACATTTGCTGAATTTTTCAGAACTATGAACTCTATATTAAGGGTGTATTCACTATGGGTAAACGAGTACAAACAGTTCAAAATAGGGAGACATGTCTGTACAGTTGAGCCCAAAAGTATTCATACACATGGCAAGTTTTGAGCTATGGTGAATTTGTATTTGCCCAATAGGTTTCTTCTGGCTGGAAATGACATGAACAAGTGACAAACCGTGGTAAGACATTGTGCTGGAGCCAAATGAATGACGTAACCATTCCATGACTTGTGGTTGATTTAATAACTGACTAGAGAACTACTGCTGTTTAGCTCTTTTCAATTTATAGGAGATTAGAATGCTCTTTCTAGGAGAAAATTGCAAGACTACTTTAA
This sequence comes from Esox niger, assembly GCA_016801105.1. NCBI lineage: Eukaryota > Metazoa > Chordata > Actinopteri > Esociformes > Esocidae > Esox > Esox niger. Next base: position 4,877 of record JACXGJ010004341.1, read on the forward strand.
ATTGTATAGAAACTTGTATTTTCACAAACTTTCAACAATTCCAAGGGGTATGAATAATGTTGGACATGGCATTTTTCGTAAAGAAGTGGGAAAAAAATATGTTATACATTTGTATTTCCAGCACGATATCTTACTGTGTTTTGTCACTTGTCATTCACAGCCAGAAGAAACTTTAAATAAATTCCTATATAAAATTCACTTAAGCTAAAAAATTGGTATGGGTATGATTACTTTTGGGCTTAACTGTATGTGTGCTGTAAAATAACATTTTATCCATGTTACTGTTTCGATTTATGAATTAACATTCCTTCAGGCAACAGAAACATCTGAGCGCATCAACATGGAAAAGCTGAAGGCACGAGAGCAGATAATGTTCTTTGACGATGTGCTGCTGTTTGAGGACGAGCTGCATGACCATGGCGTCTCCATGATCAGTGTAAAAATTGTGAGTACTATAAAACCGGAACTGACAATTTGTAAGTGGACACAATTGCCTGATATGCTGTTTGTGGCTATAACGCCAAATTTATGTCAAAGATATTTTGTTTGAAACTTGTCTCTTTATGAGTACTTTACCCTGAAGTTATTTTGTTATCCCATTATGTGTAATACAGAGAGTGATGCCCACCAGTTTCTTCCTGCTTTTACGGTTTTTTCTGAGAGTGGATGGAGTTTTGATCCGGATAAATGACACACGGCTATACCACGAGGCAAGTATGACTGTGGGCTTTCCTAAAGATAGATAAATCAGTTTGATTAACATTTCCATAAGGTGAATTAAAAAAATAACCAATTGGAACCTAGCATGGCTTTGAATGTATGTGTTCAATCGGTTTCTGGTGGGTGATACCATGCAGTTAGGAATTTGAATAGAAATCTATTCGCTCAGTTGTTACTGGCTGACTGCAAAAACATGACCTGTAGCTCTGGCATCTTGACTTGAATGCACAGAGCATTTGTTCTGCAGTTTTTGTTATTCCTGTATAACTACAAAGCAACAATGAATCTTGTTTACAAGTGAGTGTCAATGAGGAACACTTCCCTGATGTGTGGGCTTGATCTAGGGGAGATTTTAGAAACACTTTAGAATGAAATGTATAGTGTAATTTAATTGTTCATCTAATTCTAAAATCAGTCATCTTAACCTGGTATTTCTTACAGGCAGGAAAGAAATTCATGATCCGAGAGTTCAGCACTCGGGAAAGCAAAATTTCTGAATTGAAGGTGAGAATTTTATTGTTTGAAAAGTGTAGGTACAGTAGAAGCTCTCTCAAAAAAGTGTGTGGTCTAACTTTACTCTTGAGAACAGCAGTGCAATGACCATCGAAACAGAGTGCAGCCTTTACAGAATATAAAAATATATATATCCCTGTTACATACCCAGTAGGAACCGTAATGTGTGTGTGTGATGTAGATAATAATAAATATATTGTAGTAAAGTAAACTTACGGAAAAATGTCTTACTCCTAGATTTCATGTGATCACTCCACCCATGTTTTTAGAATGTACTGGATCATGGGCATTGAAGTGGGTTGTGTTGTGAGCATACAACTGAATATCAACATTGCTAATAGCTTATAAAAGTTGCAGGAGTTTTGAACTGCTCATAGGAGTAGGACTTCCAGTTTCTGGGTGGTATCAGAGTTTGAAGTTAAGCCCATGGATGTGAAGCTAGTGTATTAACAGGCCTTAAATTCAGTATGTATCTTTAATGCTGGATGCCAAGATTGAGTTATGAAGTTCAGTTTTCCTGGCTGTTGGCATGATTCAGGCAGCGGACGGTCTGACAATTGCAGACTTTCTGATAACAACCTATCTGCATTACCAAGATTTTGCTTATTTGGTTCATTAATGCTTGGCTTGATTTCGATAACCCATTTAATTTGACTTTCTCTTTCCCAGAATGTTCCTGCTGCTTTGTACACTGACCCAAATGAGATCGCTCCATACTTAACACTAAAACTGACAGAGTGTGAGAAGCTGGAGCTCCCTGAGACAGGCACCCGGCCGGAGGACTTGGAAGCCCCACAGTGACCCCAGGCTGGGCCCTGTGGCATCACTTACCCTCCATCTTCTCTGCAAAAAGACATTGTTTTTTTAACAAACCAAGTCATTGCAACGGACTCCCTCCACACACAAAAAAAATCTAGTAAATGGAGCTTTATTTTGAAATTGTCAAGTGGCCTCTTATTTTGAGTGTTATTTCACATTATTAAATGTAAATGTTTTGCTCAGAAAACTTAATGGGATTCTTCATAACAGCTATGGATATTGGAAGGTTTTGCTGTGAAAAATGTGTAGCACAGATAACAAATACTGTAGAGTTCCATTCCTTATGTTATCAATACAAGAGCCCATTTGTAAATAAACATTTTGTTTTGTATTTGTTTCTTTGTGGACTGGACATTTGAGCTTGATTAAGTGAAATTTCTCTACTGAAACTGAGAAAGCCCCTCTGTAGTGCACTTCCGTCTCAATTTGTTCTGCTTCTTCATGCTAAGGCAAGGTATCTGTCTGGCTAGCTGGCTGTTTTAATTGAAATGTGTTCTTGTAGTGTAAAGATGGGCCAGCAGTCTTGAGTTTCTGCCTTCAGTGCATATGTACTGCTTTAGCATGGGTTCAAATCTGTCTCTCTTCCAGAAAAAAATAGCTTTCAACACTTTTCTGTCTGATAAAGCATAAAATGCCAGATTTTTTTGGGTTCCTAAAGTACATCCTTGTAGATTCAGCTATGCTTGTTTTATTGTATTTCTGATGTATGTTAACTAATAAAAGCCTGTCTTCAACCTTACTGTGCAAACATTATTGTATGTGTTTTAGCTAGCATTTAATTTCTTTATAGTATACACTTAAACTTTGTATATACATGTGATTAGACACAGGAATGTAAGGCCAAGCAACATTAGGTACGGTACGAGAACTGGCCTGTGAGGGTTGCGTGTGTATGTGGAGAGGGGTTGTAGATGTGTTCAGTTGAGGGTTGTGAATATATATAGGGCAGATGCATGATCCATCTCGAAGTGTCTCTACAAGGCAATACACCACAAACCTTGTGATGACTTATTGCCATTATAAACCTGTTGCCAGGCAAATGGCTCTGTAAAAAGTAATGTTATTCCCTTGGTATATAATCTTAGAACCAGGGTGTCTTGAATGCTAATTGGGTGATAGTCGTGGTATATGGAAGCAATAATATGTAAATGTAATGCAATACACACATGTAAACCGTGATCTGTAAAAACACAGCAGCGACTCTATGATTGTAAAGCCAAATAACACATCCTTTCGTGCCTTATCACTCATTTGCGGTTTTCAGAGTAGATCCACCCGGGTTCGTCACGGGAAGTACTTCCCACTATATGCACAGTGGAACAAAAATAATTTGTTTCTTTTCGGAAATGTAATGCTGCAGGACCGAACACAATCTCCTCACATGTTTATCAAATAAAATCGAGTCATCGGAAAGCTTGGAACATAGGAAAAACAGGTAGCAATCTAGGTAACTTAAGTATTTTAATGTATCTGACATTACTAATTTTGTCTAACATAACAAGACACGAGTTACAGGTCTAGTTAACGTTAGAATACACTGTTATAGGACTGGTAACGTAACTTAACTGGCATTGTTTTGCCTAAAGCTAGATACACCATGTACATAGACAGCTAGCTAACGTGTGTATCTCTTTTTATTTTAAAGCTAACTCCGTTACCGGAGCAGCTACACCAACTACTAATGGCTACCAGCTGCATTCACATTTCAGTCATAGTTTACATTAATGTCACGTGGCATTTACCTAAATCAGTTATTATTTTAATGGCAACCAATGAAAAATGAAAACATCCGAAACTGATCATATGCCATTAATGTCTCTAAGCTAAAAATGTCAAGGAACAGAAGACGAGCAGCCAGAGGTGAAGATATCTCCCCCAAACAGAGGAAAATGGACTGCACTGGCGTCCCATTGCCTTTCTGCTTCGACACCCCTGACGCCGTCTTCCAGAGCCTTATCACGCCAATGGGGCAGGAAGAATTCTTTGCTGACTACTGGGAAAAGAGGCCCCTCCACCTGAAGAGGTCTGACCCCTCCCTGGCCTCCTACTACCAGACTCTATTTCAGCTGTCTGATTTGAAGGGTCTGTGCTCCCAGGGCATAACTTATGCCAGAGACCTCAATGTGTGCCGCTGCGTCCATGGAAACAAGAGTGTAATGAACAAGGAGGGCCAGGTCAACTACACCCAGCTCCGGAGAGACTTCGATAAGAAGAAAGGCACCATCCAGTTTCACCAGCCTCAGAGGTTCAAGGTGAGTGTGGTGTACATACCCACAATGTTCGGTTCACCTTAGTCCTGTTTCTGCTGGTATAAAATGTTTTGTGCCTACCCCGATTAATAACATCACGCTTGGTTCTACTTAATCCTAAGCAGTCTGCATGTTTTATGTTTCTAGGATGAGTTGTGGCGGATCCAGGAGAAGCTGGAGTGTTTCTTCGGTGCCCTGGTTGGCTCCAACGTCTACATCACCCCACAGGATTCTCAAGGGCTCCCCCCTCACTATGACGATGTGGAGGTACAGAAATGACCTGGCCCTTGCATGTGCCCAAGGAGCATTTAGGATGGACTTTCTTGCTCAGGGGCAGAATGACATTTTTTATCTTGCAGACTTAAGGATTCGATTTAGCATCCTGTTGTTCAGACGCTGTAACCACTAGGTCATCTGCCTGCAGTGCGAGTAGTCTAGTTTGGTGTTAAGACAGTGTTCAGTTTCACTGATGTTAGTGGCTTGGTAATCTTCCCAGGTGTTCATCCTCCAGTTAGAGGGTGAGAAACATTGGCGTTTGTACAGCCCCACGGTGCCCCTGGCGAGAGAATACTGCGTAGAGCCTGAGGAGCGGATTGGAAGCCCCACCCACGACATCATACTGAAGGTGCTGCATGTGTAGAGGGTCAATTTCCCCTACAAATTAGGAATGTTGAAGTGATTAACAAAATGCTTACTTTGTTAATGAATATTTTGTGCCAGCTAGCACTATTCATTAATTTGCATAACATATTTTGTGGTTTTGTACAAACACTCTCAGACAGCTTTTGCCTTTTGTCAGTGACCTGTGTCTCAGTGACACATGTCAGCTACTACTGCCCTTTAGTGAACGCTGTACTGGTCATATTTAAAAGTACTATTCATTCCCTGAGTATTAGGCCTGATGCAGCACTTTGTTATACTGTGACTCATCTAAAGCGGATTTAGTTGGTCTGGCGAGGTGCCTCTGCGTGACAGATTCCTGTAGCACGTGCATCTACATAAACAGGATGGTCTACCACTGATCTAGAACTTCCTCCCTGAAGTGTTCTATAGAACCTGTGAACAAATCTAAGGTGTCTGTAAGTAAGACCAGTGAAGAAGCCCCATATTATTTAGCAATTGAGAAATCCAGTATATGTCCTTTGTTTCCAAAGGCAGGTGATCTACTGTACTTCCCCAGAGGGACCATCCATCAAGCGGACACCCCTGTGGGAGTGGATCATTCCACCCACCTGACCCTCAGTACCTACCAGAATGCGTACGTGATACAAACCGTGGGAACATGATCAGAACATTGACCTTGAGCCAACCTTAGATTTTCTTAGTCCCAGAATTCCACCTTTGGAGTCTTTGAGTAACTCGCCGGCCTGGTTTACCTCTTTGTGTTGTCTCCTCTTTTGTGTTTTTTACCTCAGGTCGTGGAGCGACTACCTGGCTAATGTGTTTCCCAATTTTTTATATGACTCACTTAAGACTAGTGACATCTCTGGCAGGATGGGAATGCCCCGGAGAATCTTGATGGTGAGATCCACCTCTGTATTGTTGCAATATTTAAACACCCTTCCTGACATTGGGGTTGTGTTTAAGTTTAGAGTTAAGGTTTGAATTAGGCTTAGCATTACGTTTTAGGCTTTAAGTATAAGTTAAAGTTTATGTTAGGTTTAGGGATAGGTAAAAATTTTATGGTACTACATTGCCAGTCCTCACATTGATAGTAAAACCGGTTTGTGTGCGTGTGTACACATACCAGGGGACCAACACAGCCCGAGACACAAATAAGCAGTTGGCCTCATTACTGCGGAGCGTTGCAGATCAGATGGAGGGTGGTGAACATGAACTCCGTGCTGCAGATATGAAGAGGGACTTTGCCCACAACAGACTGCCACCATATGCCTCCAAGCAAGATGATATCTCAGCACCAGGTCTGTGTGTCAGAAGAATGAATTCCTTTGAGTGAGAGAGTTTAATAAAGACATTGTGTTGTTTCTTACTGGACTATATTCCCAGACATTAATGGATTTGCATGAAGTGGTGTTTTTGCAATCTTGTTAGGCATCAGCACCTGTATTCTAAATATTTTTGTGGGTCTGTGTTCACAGCAGGAAAGATGCCTGCCTTGGAGGACACAGTGTGTCTGAGGTTTAAAGACCACATCCTGATATCTTTGGAGACATGTCGAAGCCCATCAGTAAGTGCCTTTCAGTTGTTCAGTTGAAGTTCAGTTAAGTTGTGCTATTTACATAGCTGCTCTTACACTAACAGTCGTGGGTGGGTGTGTTTTCAGGATGGTTCGGTTTCGTTGTTGGTGAATGTAATGCACTCTCTGAAGAACAGAAGGGAACAACACATGATGGGACAGAGTGATGATGATGATGATAGTGATGAGGAAGAGGAACCGGAACCCTTTGAGGTAACATGGCACATGGGGAATATACAGTGTGTCTAGTTGACCTCACTGTATGATGTTTGTGAATATCATGTTATTTATCATTCATGAAGTGGATTATACTTTGTGCTAGTCTGTTGAAATAATACAAAAAGTTATAGACCTGTTTCTCTGTTCGTAAACGTTGTCACGCAAGGGCAATGTGTGTGAAATGGCACCACACAGATTTATCTCATTCTAGATAAGAAATGCTTTATGGAAAATGGGTATGTTGAAAATATCACAACTAAATATCTAAAATTGTTCTGAATAGCCACCCATGATGATGATGGCCTGCCTTTAGCTCAAAAGTGTTAAATAGGAAATGGCAAAATGTATTGTCATGTTGTCTATTACCATCTCAGTCGTCTCCTCTCTGCACCTCCTCTACACCTGCTCTCTCCACTTCTCTCAATCTCCTAGCCACCCAGCTTGGTCTTCCCCTTTGAAGCCCTCACAGCCATTAGGCAACTGCAGATGGGACAGCCCATCCCTGTGGCCCAGCTGAAGATGTCACTGAACAGTGAGAAAGCCCAGATGGCCCTGGCATTTTGGTCAGAGGGCCTGCTGGAGGTGTGCTAGCGTGCTAACCGAATCCTGACACCATGAACCACTGAGGTCACACAGTTGCGCAATAAAGTGTCCATTATTCTACTATCTTACATTTTATCCTTTTATTTCTTGTCTTTTTTTAAATTATTTAATTTCGTACTGAACAAAAATCAGTTCTGATATAAGTAAACACTACTTCTACAGTACTAGAAACTCCTCAGTCACACTCATGCACAGCTGCTCTGGAACGGACTCACTGGTCTTAACTGATGTAATGAATGATGGCAGCAGAATGAATGCAGATGTGTACAGAAGCATCTTGGTTATCCAGTGTACTGTAAATGTCACCAGACTCATTGGACAAAGACCTAAAACACACTACCAACACAAATTGGAAATAACGTGGAATATACGGTCACAGTCTGTACTTTTGCCTCATCTTTATTTTAAAATCTCACTTTCATGTGCCTTGAGAATAAAGGTAACCATTTTGACTTAACCGCCCCAATAGTAACGGAGGGGGCTGTACATAAATTAAAACACACCGGACGGTAACTGCGCGATGCAACAACGCCATCTAATGATGAAGTGGCAATACCAGCGCTTGGCACTACACAATGTAGCATGTAGCAACATCTTTCGCAAGCATTCTTCTGACTGGCTGCTCGCAGGTAACACGTGATATTACGCGGGCAATGTTTTGTAACTATGTTCGATTACACAACACATTATTTCTGACTGGCGTGGGCATCAATACGGTCTGAGGGTAAGTTCGTTAAATATTGTTTCAAATGCATGACTGAGTTTTTATTAACGAACTGTTATGCGATGTTACATTTAGTTAAATGACAAAATTGCTGATATGATACGTTGTAACTCAATTGCTTGTAGTAGGAACACTTAATTAAACGACGTGGGCTACTGTGAATTAATCCATTACTGGACCTTAATGGCATGTGATAAATTGAGTGGTTGTAGCAATCATTTGATCCTTTGATCACAAATATTATTAGTAATTGATTCCTAACTGTGTTTGCACATTCCCCAGTATGTACAACTTTTCGCAATGATATATCATCTCTACTATTACCAATAAGTAGGCCTAACTATTGACACCAACTTAACGACTACATCCTGCACTTCCAGTGCAACCATGTACATGTATCCCTTTATGCTGCTAAAGTCTATCTCTGATGTCTTGACAGTTAATCAATTAGTAATAATTGTACCCGGGTTATAATAATGTTGCCTTCTTGAACTTTTTCATCATGAAAGGTAACGAAACAGCCATGGCTCACACGTGCATTCACTGGTTCCGCAAGGGACTCCGACTGCATGACAACCCTGCATTATTGGCAGCGCTACAGGATTGCAAAGAGATCTATCCTGTGTTTGTCCTGGACCCTAATAGCCCTTTCAACGCCGGCATTAACAGATGGCGGTTCCTCATCGGAGCACTTAAAGACTTGGATTGTAGCTTGAGGAAACTCAACTCTCGGTAGGAATTGATGGAGAAATTAGAACTGGTCCCTCCATGGCCAGTTGTTGGGTGGAGATGTCAGAAAGAGGCCTACTTGTATTCAATTGTTCCTGCTTCTCCGAGATGGACAGTACATGAAATAAAATAGTGTCTGTGGTGACTCCACTCTCCAGGCTGTTTGTGGTGAGAGGTAAGCCAGAGGAGGTGTTTCCCAAGCTGTTCCAGGAGTGGAAGGTGACACGGTTGACGTATGAGTATGACACAGAGCCGTTCAGCCTTTGCCGGGACAAGGAAGTTGACCGGTTAGCCAAGGAGCATGGAGTAGCAGTCCTCTTCAAAGTCTCTCACACCCTGTACAATATAGAGAGGTGAGCAATCCTTTATTATTCGTGCAGGGAAAGATTTTGGCTATTGTAGAAATGTATGGATAAAATACAAATGTTCCACACCAGATTAAATACAGTATGTCAACGCATGTAGGATTTGAAATAATGTTTCACGACACATCAGAAGTTAACGTCACCCTTTATTGTAGAATATTGTTTGTACATCACCATAAAAAATATATTTGTCTAAACCTTCCAACATATTTAAGATAATATTTTACTTTTGAAAGTAGTTTCCAGAGGGTGTACTTACATTTTCAAGATTGATTTAAAATACTCTTGGATAAAAGGTCTTCCTAAACATTTGTTGGTATCTGAAACATTTGATCTCAAATCCTTGGACATATTGTGGTGTTAATGGAACATTTAATTATTAATGCACTTCAGAAATTATCATAGTAGCAATCTTTCTTAGTGCCAAGTTGCTTTTTGATCTGCTTACATATGAAAAACACCATTGCTGAAGTTGCAAGACTGTTTTGAATGCAGTGGAAATGACCTGGATTCCTACCCTGTCGTTCACACAGGATAATTGAGGAGAACAATGGGAAGGCTCCCCTGACCTTCAGTCGGCTGCAGACCCTCGTCAAGAGAATTGGCCCTCCCAAAAGGCCCTTCCCTGCTCCGACCCGTCAGGATATGAAGGGTAAGTCCAAAAGGCCCTTCCCTGCTCCGACCCGTCAGGATATGAAGGGTAAGTCCAAAAGGCCCTTCCCTACTCCGACCCGTCAGGATATGAAGGGTAAGTCCAAAAGGCCCGTCCTTGCTCCAACCAGTCAGGATATAAAGGGTAAGTCCAAAAGGCCCGTCCCTGCTCCAACCAGTCAGGATATAAAGGGTAAGTCCAAAAGGCCCGTCCCTGCTCCAACCAGTCAGGATATAAAGGGTAAGTCCAAAAGGCCCGTCCCTGCTCCAACCAGTCAGGATATGAAAGGTCCAAAAGGTCATATTAGTTGTATCCTGATCATCAATTGTATTGTTCTGACCAAAGTTATAGCTAATTATAGACCATTCTTTTTTTAATCTTTGGTTGACATATCTGCCTTTCTTCCTCACCTTCATTTAGATATAAAGACTCCGTGCCCAGAGGAATACGAGCAGATCTATGGGATGCCCAAGTTAGAGCAATTTGATCAGGATCCTGAGAGTTTGACTGTAGAGCTATTCCCTGGTGGAGAGCAAGAAGCTCTGCAGAGACTAGAGCAACACATGGAGAGAAGGGTAAGATTAGCAGTGATCATTTTCTGTTTCCTGTTCAATTCAAACACGTTGGGCAGTATTCAGACTAGGGATTCACACATTAATACGAGACTTTTGTGTTAACCCTTTATTGATGTCAATAGGAGTGTTTGGTGAAAATGTGATTATTTATCCCTTTGTCGTCATTTGATCTCACCCAGGAGTGGGTGTGTGGCTTTGAGAAACCCCAGACATCCCCCAACTCCCTGAGCCCCAGCACCACTGTTCTCAGCCCCTATATGACATTTGGCTGCCTGTCGGCACGTACCTTCTGGTGGAGAGTCGCCGACGTCTACCAAGGGGTAAGACTTCCTAGAGGATTCCGTTTTTCACTGATATGTTTTGGTTCAGAATTTGGTTGTGCATAATACGGAGGATTCATAGTGGAAATCTGAACGGACTGTTGCATGGCATCTTCCTGCCTGTGTGGTGTTTGTAGAAGAAGCACTCCCAGCCTCCTGTGTCCCTTCATGGCCAACTGCTGTGGAGAGAGTTCTTCTACACAGCCGGCCTGGGAATTCCCAACTTCAACAAGATGGAGGGCAACCCAGCGTGTACACAGGTGGACTGGGATAGCAATCCTGAGTACCTGGCAGCATGGACACAGGTACGCCAGTCCAGATGGTAACCAACGGGGGTGGCTGTCTAGTCAGAGATAATTCCCAGACGACTAAATTGTAAAAGCATTGAAATTGCTTTGTCCAGGAATAGTCTCACTGTGTCCGGGAAACCAGTCCATTAGCCTCTTTGCTCCAGAATGTCACTCCATCTGACATAAGGCACAACATCTTTGTTTGTTAATATGTTCAGTTTGTGTATGTGTGTTGCATTCTGCAGGCCAGGACTGGTTTCCCCTTCATTGACGCCATCATGACACAGCTGAGACAGGAGGGTTGGATCCACCACCTGGCCCGACATGCCGTGGCCTGCTTCCTGACCAGAGGAGACCTGTGGATCAGCTGGGAGGAAGGCCAGAAGGTAAGAACAACCATACCACTGAGATGAATAGAAGATGGTCTAAATTGTAAAAAGTACACTCAACTGAAAAAGTAAGAACACCAAAGCATTGTTAACATTTAAATCATTTATGCAATTAAAATAAAAAGAAATGACCTGCACACCCCTAGCTTTACAATCACAAAAAACTGCTTAAATTAGAATCAGGTTTACCAACACGGGTCCAATGATTAAATAATTAGAGCAACTTGTGAGGGTCCATCCTTCCGTGAAGATCTGAAACCTCAGATCTTCAGCCTAACTATGGATCTACAGGCCTTTCTTGCCACACTCAATGTGGGTAGTGCATGAGTCAGAAAGAGGTGGCACAAACAACCAAATGTCGAAATATGTAAAAGAAAAGCCAGCTTTCTAGACGGTGTACTTTTTCACATGACTGTAGTGTTGTTTTTGCCGGACCGCGGAAGCAGAGCCGGCCTAGAAGAGCGAATATATCGCTTGCTGACTGACTGACTGCCCCTTGTTAAATAGTGTAATGGTTAGAGACGCGCGCTTGCGAACAACAGGTTCCGCGTTCGGCTCCCATCACAGGCCAAAGGAATTATGCATTAGGATTTCTTTTTAAAGTCTGTTATCGTCAACCATACTGATAGTAACTCTATCAATGTCATTCACTAATGGCTAACTAACTGTTAAAACGGCCGGTGGCAAAAGAGGATTTGTTCAGGATAGACATACTTTGTTGGCTACAACCTTTAGTAGTTACGTTTTATAGGAAGCCTAAAATAAAACTTTTACCATTTCTGGTGTATTTTTTAACTATGCATTAGGATTTGTTCAGGATCGCTGGCTACATGAATCTCTTCTCTTGTTCTCACTTGACGAAAAAGTCAATTATATTGATATTTATTGTATCAATGTCATTCACTAATGGCTACTAAGCTGTTAAAACAGTCAGTGGCAAAAGTCATACAGGTCATAGATGTAATTTGTGGTGGAGGTAAACTTAATAAGAAACTTTACTCAGTTTAACATAATGCTTGTCTAGTGAAATATTCATGACATACCAACTGTGGGCAAATGCATAGCACCCTGGTGTAGTGGTTAAAGACACTGCCTCTTACGTGGGAGGCCTTGGTTTGAATCCAGGAAGGGTAACAGCATTGTTGACTTTTAATTGTGGACTGGCAGATATAGGCGTGCCTGGTTTCTGGTTTTTTAACATTTGTCTTGTCATTGATTTGAAATTGTTGGAATGCAAATCCAGTAATAAAATCTTGACACCAAGACAAGTCTACTTTGACAAATTGCTGTGTTTGTCATTTGCTCCCACACAGGTGTTTGAGGAACTCTTACTAGATGGAGACTGGTCCCTGAATGCAGGGAACTGGCAGTGGCTCTCTGCTAGTACTTTCTTTCACCAATACTTCAGGGTCTACTCACCCATTGCCTTTGGAAAGAAAACTGACAAAAATGGAGACTACATCAAGTAACAATATTAACCCCTTCCAAAGACAGAATGCACAATTATTACCTTGTTATCATATAGCATTCAATTGTATGTAGTTTTAACAACAATAACAAATCATTATCATGTGTATTGTAGGAAGTACCTTCCCCTCTTGAAGAAGTTCCCAGCACAGTACATCTACGAGCCATGGAAGGCTCCCCGGAGTGTCCAGGAATCAGCAGGGTGCATTGTGGGTAAGGATTATCCACGGCCAATAGTGGACCATGAGGTGATCAGCAAGAAGAACATCCAGAGAATGAAGGCAGCCTATGCCAAAAGATCTAAACATTCCATCGAAGAGTCACCCAGCAGCAAGGAGAAAGGTAAAGACTGTTTCCTTAATAATAGTGGGAGGAACTAGCCCAAGATCCGCTTCTGGGGAATTGTAATGTGAAGAATAGAATAACATACAACAATTATAACAAACCACAATAGCCATACCACGATACCAATAAACGTTGTATTGGAATATTGTCATTCTTGCACTTATATAATTTCCTCTCCTTTAAAAAAATAGAAATGTTGTAAGTGCTGGTATTAAACATGGCAGGATAATTTGTATTTTTCTTCAAGATTTTAAGATAAAATGTATCCATAATGTAGTCATTATACACAAAGAGCTAATATTTGGTTGCACAGCCTGGTAGTGAAAGTAACTGCAAGCAAACATGTCTCCAAGAGTTGTTAAGTATTCTATAGGCAAACGGGCCCTAATTTTAGGGGGTGTCCTTCAACAGCTGTTTATTATATTATTTTTATTATTTATTATGTTTTTCTGTATCTGTATCATAGACGTAATGATTGGTTATCGGTAATGGTTATTGTGTGCTGTGGTTAAATGCAAATGGTGAGTTAAAAATAAGAAAACCTTTGTTTTCTTGGTTTTGAAGGTGGGAAACGCAAAGCATCATCTGTTTTGGACATGCTGATGAAGAAGAAAAAAACTTTTTGATAAGAATGTATTAGATAAGTGGTGTTGTTTTCTTAGGGGCAGTGGACGTTGCAGTGCAAATGGCTTCTTGGTTGAGCATGCTTTGTGAGATGTACTTTGGAGAAGTCTCAGTCTTGGTGCAATTAGGCAAGGACATAGGCATGGATTGGACCTAGCAAAATTGTGAGGGGAGAAAAACTGGGGGAAATAAAATATGGGGTTGAGATTCATTCCTGCATTACAGTTCTAGTGGATGATGATGATGATATAGTTCTCTGTACTGTGTTTGTATGACTTAGTGTTTGGAAGTTGGGAAAGGCAATACCTCAGGTATGTGTTGTATGTTATATCATTTTAAATAAAGTCTAATCAATAGTCACATCACAAAATACTTGTAGGGGAAAATATAGCAGTTTCAATTTAATACAGTGAAATGTATATGACCTATAAAAAAACAACAGCGCGATTACAACTGTTGAAAAGGATAACCTTTTTTCCCCCCAAATAAAACATTGATACAAAATGCAGTTTAGGATTCACAGTTTACATTTACATTTTAGTTGCCCTTCTTGTAAGGGCATGCATTTCCTTGTGCACCATGGGAATCCTTCTGTTTGATGTACTATAGATATTTACAGTTAGGGTGAGTTTGTGATTCAATGTAGTACATCAATGTATTTAACAGTTTGGATGAGGCTTGTTATAGTCAGTATAGGCTCAGTGGCAGCTTATGACTTTCTGTGGAAGTTACAACATTTTGCAGCTTCTCCCGAGAGCGGGTAGACACAAACCCAATTCCAGGTAAGCAGTCAACTTTGTAGTTAACATGTAATCAAGAAGTGTTTTTTAGGAAAGCCTTCATCTACTTTGAAGACTTCTTTGGCATATTTGCTAACAGTACACAAAGCTGCATACGTACGTGACGCCTAGAGACAAGCATTCTTTTTGCCTCTTCAGAAAGTCTCAGGAAATACAAATCGTTAATACGTTCCATTCATTTTCCATGATTACCTTCGACACATTCATTAAATGCATTTTGTTGATTCCCTGTTTAGTGCAATGCATTTCTGAATACTGTAGATTTCCATTTTAATTTCCTGCTTACATCTGCATTTTCCACAAGATGTATTTTACAGGGCCCAACGCACGGCGGTGGCACCGGTTGGTACTTTAGTAAAGACAGGAATGGGCAACAACATTACCAGGCTCCAAACTCCCATTACGAACTGTCGAACGGGACAAGGCATTCCAAGTCCCACTCTTCTCCAAGAATGTTAATCACCCTCCCCTTCAGACAATGTTCTTCTCTAACATGGGTTCCTGGGTAATAAGGCGTTGGAAGCTGAACGCACTTAGGTCCAGGGTTTGGAAGCCCCCATCGAGGATAAGTTCTGCGATGGCCCGACCCACTGCCGGTGAGTGCTGCAGCCCATGCCCGCTGAAGCCTGTGGCGAAGAACATGTTGTTGACCAGGGGGTGATTGCCCACGATGCCGTTCTGGTCGAAGGTGTTGTAGTCGTAGAAGCCGGCCCATGAGCTCTTCACCTAAAATACGTAGAGGTTTACAGCAAAGATATGAAACTAATAGCAACTCCAATAGTGGAATAAAAAATCAGTAGAAACAGAGTCATCTGATATTCACTAGGGATTACGGTAGCAAAACAGAAAACAATTCCTTGTTATTGGACTAGAATAGATGGTACCACCCAATGATTCATTTGGTTTTCATAGCATTAACGAAGGTTACAACCATTATGACCAATCTAGCTGTCGTTCTAAAACAGCACTACCTTAAGACTCTCAAAGGCAGGGACCCGGTGGGCCAAACGGGGCCAGACGTTCTCCTGGAAGAACTGGTGGTCCACCTCCAGGTTACTGGCGTCTGGTTCCTCTTCCTGAATGGGTTACAAAGAATGAACAGCAACTCCAATGGGGCAGCAGACAACATATATTTTAGAGAACCTGACCAGTTATCAAAAAGTTACTAGATCAATGGCTGGGCCAAAAAAGTGCAAAGAATTGATCCTGTCCCTGAGCAAGGCAGCTAACCAGCTTACTGGTCCCAGCATATTGCTGTGAATGAGAAGGAAATGAATTCAATGCCTTAAAATATCTGTAATTTCTAAGTATTTTTATTCGGTTTCAATAGGGATGGGTTAGCAAACATAATGTTGATTGTCTTTGTATAGCGATGTGAACTGTTGAATAGAGAAATATGCAGATCTTCCTAACCTCTGGTGACATTCCAGTGATGTAGTTTCCTCCCAGTCCCTCTCGTCTGAAGTACACTCCAGAGTAATCTATGAGGAAGGGAGTTTCCAGCCCTGGCCCATCTGGACAGTGGACCACATAGATGAACCTAGCCAAAACCCAAAATAAACAGACAGATACCAGATGGTGCCGAAAATATACACGATTTCTAAAGTTCTTTCTTTATCAGTTCTATAAAGCACTTGTGAAATAAACAAAAATACATTATTTAGCAAAACTATTTTGATCGCTTTCTTCATATTTGTTCTTAAAATATTAAAATTCTGTTTTATTATTTTTGAAAAACAAGTTAAATAAAATACTATAATGTACATTTTGTGAATTTTGTGTAGATTTGAATTTAGTATAGATTTGGCCTTGTGTTATAGTTTGTCATCCTGAAAGGTGAGTTTCTCAACCAGTTTAGTGTAAAGCAAATTTTCCTGTGCTTAGCTCGATTTATTTATTTTTATCTGTACGAATAACTTAGTGTCACCCCTAGTTCAGGAGACCCAGAAGCATTTGGTCACTTGGCTTCACATCTGTCATATTTGGCAGATATGTTCTGTTAACTTGATTAATGCATGCACAACAGAGGCAGGGTAGATGGCTGGAGATGGCTACGATACAAGCCTGACAAAAAGCATAATCAGGGTAAATACCCACCATCTGGTGAAAGCCTCAGGCAGTAATCAAATGCAAGGATTGGCAACCAAGTCCTAAATATGTGACAACCTTCTTTAAGATTATGCAAACTACTTTTGGTCTAATAAAATTTGGGGGACTATGAAAAGGGCTGCTATCCCTTAATGGTTTATGGAAATATATACCCTAAAATTAAAACTGACAAGTCTGCACTTGAGCATGTATTCATTCTTTTATTTCAAATCTAAAATGCTAGAATATTTTCGACTTCACTGTCACTTTTCACAACTGCCTCCACTGTACATCTGAACAAAAGCCATTGTGTTCCAACTACATCTACTCGTGTGCTAAAGATTAGAGAATAGAGATTCAGCATACCTTTTCCTTGGCTCCACGGGTAGAGGGATGCCAGCCATGGTGTTTTTAGGACCCAAGCCAATGCCCATCATCTCTGCCACCTTACCAGAGAAGGCCCCTGCAGCATTCACCACAATGGCACACTCCACCGGCTGGTACTCCAGACTGTTGGGCATCTGGACCTACACAACAGACAACAGGGACAGACCATGAGGAATGTGCCACACAAGTAGAGAGGTCCTAGGTGCAGTGTGAACCCTGGCATTCTTAAAGACTGAGTATCTTTCAATCAGATGTCGATGAGACCTGTCCTTGCCTGTAACCTGGAATACTGTCCATATGCAGATTATTGTTCTAATAATGCAAATTTTCAGGAGAAATTCCTTGGGAATTATATATAACCCTTCCCAGATGAAAGGGCATAAGGAATATGTATTCTCAGGGACTCAGAGAGGTGTTTGGAACTAGGCATGGTCCGTTGCTTCACACCTGTACAGGTTCTGATCTTTACGTCAAGCTGTAACTATCTTTACGTCAATTTACCCTATATGTTTGTTTTTATCATTTGAAACACCTAAGATGACGCTAAAAGGATGTACTGCAGCAAAAAATCTAAAATGTATAATAACTTGAGTTTTTTGTTCAAGTAGGTTACTATTGTGTAAATTGATTTAGCGTTGAAGCAAAGATGAAATGTCCAACGAAGTCAGAAAGGTGTAACTATTTCTCACATTGTATGCATCATTTCGAATATAATATTATTAACATGGGTGGTCCTAAGAATTCACCCACTACCTTAAGGGTCCTGCTAACTGAGCTAACGGTGAGAAAATCTCTCCTAATCACAAGAAACATGAGAGTTCGTGTTTGCTGAAAACTGTTCGTGCAGAAGTCATACTAACATTAGCGTATTTGATTCTCTGGATATCCACCTTGTTGCCCTCTGCTGTATTCATTGAGTTTGTGGTGTACTTAAAACCTGAAACACAACATCACAAAAATCTGCATCAATATACAGTTCGGGTTAGTTTAGTTTGATTCAGTGTGTACAGTGATTTCCAGTAATCTCAGCTCCATACTGCATTTCCAACAATATTGATTTGTACAGTAGATCCAGTCTGGAGATCCACTGAAGAAGAAGTCACTCAACAACATATGAATTTAAGAATCCTGTGAACTGTTTCAATATTAACACGTAATCTTGGCCAACCTCTGTATTTCTATGTGCTCAGGTGTACCATCTGGTTGTTCAAACAAACATTAATACAGGCAGGAATACAGACAAGAAAATATTGCATACCACACAACTTATGGTGCCAAGATTACATGAGCAACAACTGTGTATGGCTTGATTGTCCCAGAATGATGTGACATTGGCCCATACACAAACCTGTAACTTCTCCAAAGCATTGGTAGACTCCCATGGATATGGCCTTCCGTCTGAAAGCGTTAAGCAATGTCCAGGGGTCGAACCAGCCTTCATTCTCCAGCCCTGGAGTTGAAGAAGGCAAGGGAAGGATGTAATAAAGTAGAGATCATTTGCAAGTTCGTATGGTTCACATACAGCCAAAGTTCAGACAAACATAAAGAGCATGATTGTCCACTGGTTGTAAAACTAGTGTTTTTTAACTAAAAATAGCCCACGAAATTGTGTACATGTACATAATTCTGTCCATACCTTTAAAACCACTGGCTTTCAAACCTGGAATTTGATGGCTAACTGAAGTGTTATAGTAATTCTACTGATTGTCATTTATGTGTAAAAAAAACTTATTACACTATCCAGCCCAAATTGGGAGGTTTAAAAACGATCGTAAAATTCCTAGCTGTACAGTCGGGTCAACCATTAATCAGACTACAGCAAACACTACACTAAGACACCTTTCAATGCAATCTACTATACAGCTCATGGCTTTAGATCAGGTCACAGGTTTAACACTCCTCGCTGTGTCTTTTATCAGGTCTGCTTGTCCTCACTAAAATCCTGTAGATAACTTTATTCTTTATTTCTGTTCAAATATAAAGATCAGAGGCACCAAACCCAGTCACATGGATGGTTAATTATTGAGCTCCCACTAGACCGTACCGATCTATTGAGACTGGATTTTAGGTGTAATGCCCCCCATTCAAGGAACAGCCTGCAGGGCATCATGATTCTATGTTGGGAATAGGGCAATAGAAAACTCTGCCATTAGATGTATGTTTTTACAGTTTTACAGTTGCAATGTGTGATTGTTTATATGTGACATCAAAGTGTTATGCATATTAATAAGGAAGTGCACATCCATGGCATCAATTGAAGGGGCAATAAAGCTAAAAAGGAATCAGCATTTTAGTGGGTGATTAAGATTATGTTGCTAACATATTATGTGAACATTTCCAAGGTTTATATTTGTAAGAAGATTGTCTTCTCAGATTTTTCAGGTGTTTCACTGTTGGGTGTCTTGTCATATGTAACAAAGCAAACTCAAAGAAATGATGTACTTACCATATGAGGCCAGCACTATTCCATCAGTATTCATCCATGGAAATTTCTCTTTTAGTTGTGTGGGTGAAAGAAGAGCAACTTTTGCTCCGGCATATCTGATGTGTCATTTGGAATTAAAATGAATACAGATGGTGAAATTCAGCGTCAACTGATAATGATGGAACATGTATAATCTAGGTACAGAGCACAATTATTCACCTCTGGGTTTTGTAGTTTTCCTCCATGATATGAGCTACATTTTCACTGGCCAGAAATAGATATCCAGAGTGGTTGAACTGCAGGTCTACGGGGTCTTCATTCAGCACACTCAAGTGTTTCTGAGAAGGCAAAGCAACAAACACTGCCAATCCATTCAAAATATATCTGTCAAAAAATACTTTCTCATTAAGACCCAAAAAGGTGGTTGCAGATTTGTCCAACGAGGATTGGGGAGAAGTGGCGAGCATTGTCTGGTGACCTGTCAATCCAATGACCCCCTTTAGGGGTTGGGCATTGTAGTTTGGGCATCTGCAATCTAATTACAGTCATTAGTTGGATGAGCCTTCTCTTCAAAGCATGTTGGTTCTAGCTGACTTCCAGACTGACTAGGTACTGTGATAAGCAATGGGGAGCAAAAAGGCTTAGCATGACCTGATCAGGAGACATATTTTGACCTTTGAATCACCTGACCCTGTTCAGTGAAGATGTACAGACTGTGCACAGACTTGAATGCACATTATCCCGAATGCTAAATAAAAACTGAAAGATAATCCTACTGCTCTGTTTTAATTTATTGTCGCACATCATTTCATGGGGTCTGGTTGGGGGCACTCACATTGGCACATTATGAACATTGCAACATAAATGCGTTAACATGGCTCTGGCTGACACTAGTTGATGTCAAAAAGTCTCAAATGTAACATTAATAGTTAATGGTCACAGTGTAATTGAATTACATTGATGTTCCTCATGAAATCAGCAGAGGCCATGGACAGGAGGATATTTTCTGGCAAGGAAAACTGCTGTCGAATTCCCCCAGCAGACAACACTGTGGAGGCCTGGGCATACTGGAGTGACAGGGAGAAAGACGAGATACAGATTAGCACCTACAGCATATTCATTTCATTTAATCAGTGTTGGTTTAGCAGTCTCAAATTAGTTGAATAACATCTTATCTAGAATCAAAGATGGTGATGTCCAAAACAAAGTCTCAAAGAGGATAAGCACCAACTCAGGCCTTGAATGCAACCCAATAACATTTCCTTATTTCTGAAATGGCTTCTCACCCTGCCATTCAGAGAACAATTAGGGTTGTCGCAGTTATTACATGATTGACTGATGGTCGATTATTTGAGTCAGATCGCAATAATTTTATGACAATAGTGTTTTTGCGCAGTATTTAGATTCCTAAATCAGATTTCCAATCTGAGTAAGTTTTAAGTCTCAACAAATACCATGCGAATTATGTCAGTTTTAATCAGGTAGGATGTCTAGCCCAGCGGGCCCAGCGGTGCAGCAGAGTGTTTGACAGAAAATGTACTGAAAGTAATTTGCTTCTTAATTTCTGTATGTTTAAACCCATTTCATAATTGTATTACAATGCAACGTTATGTAAATTCACAAAATTATTTGTTAATATACAAAAGCGTTTCAGTAACTAGCCTATTTTTCAAATCAACTTTAATTGACAGAAGAAAAATGACTATAAAATATTTTTACTAATTTTAAGTTGAGGTTTATTATTTCCGCCTATATTTTCTAATTAGATTATGCTAATTATTATGCATGTATAGATATATCTGTTGTCCCACTGCATATTTACATATGAAAATAAAATAAATCGTCTTTGTACATGTTTAACTGAATCAATCAACTGAGTGTTGAAATGCGTTTTGCTTGGTCAGGGAGGCCTATGTAATTTCAAATAACTAGCATATCATATAATGTGCAGTAGAGTGAGAGGTGAAATGTTACAATGCAGAAAATGCTATTGTCATAACAACATGGATTTAGTGGAAGTTCCAAAGCCGAACACAACTGCACCTCTCTGGACACATTTGGGTTTTAAACCAAATGAAATAATTATTTTGCCGGAGCCCACCAATTTGCCCCAGAAAGGTGGCGGTCAAAAGCGAATCTGAATAACTATCTCAGTGTATTCTTACACTACAATAGTGGCATTAAATTGACAATAGGCTATAGACAATTAAATCTTCAATCGCAATTATTTGTGTGACAATTAATCGTCAACTAAAATGTCATAATCGTGAGAGCGCTAAGCACAGTAAACACAAAGTAGACATGGATACGTATTATTTCAATGCTAATCCATAAATAAACTACAGTCAATATCACTACTGTTTTGAGTATTTGCCGTACCACCTTTCATAGGGAATTACCTGGGTCACTGCTGTGTTTTTAGGTCTTCAATATATTCAGAGTAAAGGTGATAATATGGTGGCCATTCTGAAACTCCCTCAACATACGGATAATCTATTTGTACTTCTGGTTAGATGCTAACTGCATTTCGTTGTACTGTAGGCTACTTGTACTGTTGAACGACAATAACGTTGAATCTAATCTAATTAACTGAGCAACATTTGTGGTTTATCATTTAGATTTACTCTTTATAGGTCCTGCTACATCACAAATGGGTTTATGTCTGAACATTTAGTAGTCCAATTAAAGCTGTATTTTTTTCTTTTCAGACACTCTGATGCTGACAGATACTTGATTATAAAGGAATGATAATTTTTCCACTGGGAGGCACTGGGTGTTTCATAACTTTAGGTATGAACATTTAATTAATTGTTCTAACATGTTTCATTAGTTTCATATTGGGTTTTGGTTGAATATCTCACATCGTTCAGTTGTACAATATACAGAGAATTTAAAAAAAGGAAAGGGGGCAAATACTTTTCCACAGCAGGGTTTTTGGCTGCACCACTTTTCATCTGAATAAAACAGTACCAGGGAATGTTCAGTCTCTACGTGTTGTCATGCTGTAGCCTAAGAGAGCTTAAGTTTGAGTCTCAGATGTACTTATAGGACATGATTGAGGTCACTTGACAGCCTGGGCCACTCACAGTAGGATCCCTTTCCACCACCAGCACCCGCACCCCTTCCCGGATTTTCTCCTTCTGCTTTAGCCAATAGGCGATCGACCAGCCCACCACGCCCCCTCCTACAATCACAATGTCGGCCCTCTCAGGCGGTAGTGAGCGGTTTATCTGAAAAGGAGTCCAGTCACTGCCAGGCATGGCTTCTGCCGTTTTCTCTCTGAATGCTTTGAACTGTTTCTCCAGATCTATGTTAAGAAAAACAATGTATTATTTTTTATTAGAAATGAGGTGCTTTTTTAAGAAAAGCCCGTAATTCTAGTCGGTTGGAACAAACATGACTACAGCAAACGCTTCTAACATCTCATAGCATTGTGATTTAATGATAAACGTAGGCTATTGATTTTCTCTAAGTGCAATAATGAACACACTATGTTACAGCTGGTTTAACCTTTCAGATCTTAACTTCAAATCCATGTTTTACAATACGTAGGGGAGTGATTCAACATAATGTCAACCGTAAAGTACACGACGTGGCACAAAATGTCAACAATGAAAATACGTGTCAAGACCGTGTTTGTTAATATATAATATGTTGACCATAAATAAGACAATCTTGAAAAAATCGAATCACATCACCTTTGAAAAAATTATTTTGCACGGGTCTACCGGTGCTGATGTTTCGCAATCCATGTGTGAAGAATCGCGTGTGTTTATGGACAAATCGCGATGAAAAGTGAATTCCATGAACCGCACGAGCTGTGAACATTGTCATGGCTGAATCTGAATATCTGCTCCAACACTGACAGCACACAAGAACATATACTGCGCTAGCTAGCAGGCTAGCACGTTTAGGAAGCACGCAACAGTACCCGAGAGCAACAATAGTGGTTTCCTAGCGTCTCCTAGTTTCGATTTCAAAATAAAAGGCATAATTTCAAATCATGAAATTTGACCTAGAAAATGTTTTTAAATATTGCACAAGTCATGCTAAGAAATGTTAGAATGTTGTATGCATTGTAATAATTTTTGAAAACATATATATCTAATTCGACTTGGGTGTATTGAACTGTCATTTCGTTGACAACAAACGAGTATACACTGAGTACTGAACATACAGTAGTAGATATTGGACCATGCAGGCAACGCTAAACATTTGGAACCCAGTGACACGTACAAAACGCATCCATGATTTTAGAAGAATAATTAGCGTCCTAACTATTTTGGTATTTGAATAGCTAACCACAATAAGGATTTAGCAGATAATGTATTTTGGTCATACATACTGGACTGTATAGCTAATGTTGTCAAGTCCAGTATGTAGCCAATAAAAATAGCTATTATCTATGATTGTGGCCAGGTTCTTGTAGGTCTGGCTAGCTACAAGTCATGCTCTGATGTTATGAAAACTTAACAATGAATGACGGTCTTCGACAGGACCAAAGACGCAGTGTATCGTGGGTAAATAGTGACGGCTGACTGATCAAAAAAACAACAAGTTATGATGTTTAGAACAATCGCCTGCATGCGTTTTATTTGATTGATGTATTTACAATGCTTAGTTATTTATTGTACTGTGCCATGTGTTCTTTTATTATAATTTAAAATATTCAACATTTGTTTCTCGTAGTTCATTATTGTCATTTAACTGTGGAGAAGGAACCTGCAATTAAGAAATTCGTTTGTGGTTTGTCTCAATACTGAAAACACAAAGACTTAACATTGCGTTAACCATTCGTTAACACTGATATATGGGCTAAAAGAGACGTAATATATATTCTCTGGTTAATGTTTTCTTTTGAGTGTTATTTTAAATTTCGTCACTTCCCCAGCCAAGGGGAGGTTCTTAGATTTAATGGGTATGTTCACTTTGCATGGTCCAGTGCGACGGGTATCAGTACTTTGCTCATTTTAGATAATTCCATTGGTCCTAAGAAGGACTCTCCGCCCACTAGTGGCACCGGGAGAGCTAACTCCAGGGCAGCAAACAAACTCGCTCAGAGTCACCTACCAAACAACAAAAACAAACATTACAACGCTGATCGACAGAGAAGGGTAAGTTCTGACAAATGTTTTCTCCAACGCGAATGTAAGATATGTATGTCAGTGGCCCGACGGTGCAGACATATTTCCCGATTATTACTGCAATGTTTGTTCTTACGTCAATATATCCCATAAATCATAGCTATACAGTTAATGACCATTTCTAATCTGTACCCGTACAAGAACAACCTGTTACTTCAAGCACAAAACCTATTATGTTATCGATCATGTCCAAACCTATATAGGTTTGCATATTGTTCTGTAAATCAATACAATTTAAATGCTTTTTTTCTTTTATATATACTGTCGAAAATATTTTAATTGAATATTTGAATCAAACTGATTAGCAAAACATTTAGTCAATTAAAATAAATCGTCGTCACACAGGAAGAATATCAACCTACCGGTTCAGAATACAAAAATGACACAGATGCCATTTTAAAACAATGTGTCAAATCCACGATAAATGACGTCACCGTCACGTTGTCCACATAATGATTAAATTGTTTAAATTTGTACTTCGTTCTATTATAATGCTGCACATCCCTTCCCCCCTTATTCGTTAGGTAACAAACGTGTTGCCATGGCAGCTATGCGCATGACCCCCTACCCCCACCTTCCCTCACAGGCCAACAATGTACTCAGCTGTTCCTTAGATCTTTAGAACCTACACATCAGGTAGGTTCGTTTTTAATGCAAATTGTGTAGTCTTTAATCTTTCGTCGTATATAAAGCCCTAACACCATAAATTGAGGTCAAGAATAAAATATTCACACTGACAAGCTTGTTAAAGAATTTGAAGTAATTCCAAATATCATTGTGAACAGCAAGCCCTCACCATCAAGACAAATGGCTATATGTGGTTCTCAACCAAAAAATGCACATGGGTGTAGGCTATCTTATTACATGTAATAAAAAATTATAGCCAAGATAATTTGATAACATAACTATACAGTTGCTCTCCTATAGTCCATTCAATGAGCTAGTTAAGATGCACACAGATTTCAGAATTGTTCTTCATGTGTTCACACTCAAACACAGTTATTTATGTATTCATCCCAGTTTTCCCTCAAAAGAACCTGATCTGGGCTGTTAGAAGACACTTCTTTGATCCCAGGTGTAGGCTTATCAGGGTTAGAAACCAGAGTGTCTCTGATATTTGAATCCACCTCTGACTGGACATCACACTTGTTACTGATGGAACCCTGTCTGTATGGTGTCATCATGTTATGATACAAACAGAACCACTTGATATGAGTCTACTGGTTTTATTTTCCACTAAACTCTTTTGAGCCAAGCTGAACTGGACTGGCCCTGTTACATACATATGCACTATGGGGCTGGAAAGAGCATAAAAGTAAATATTTTTCTAGTTAGAACCAGGGCTGAGTAAGTAACCTCTGGTAGCTTTATAGAGATGTATTAAACAGTGTTTATTCTTTTCCTTCCATCAAATTTGGTTCTAAAAGTTGAAGCTCCAAATTATTTTGACCTCTTTCCTGAGAACAGACTGGGCCAAATCAGACAGGGGAACAAACTGGGGGATAAAGAACATTATAACACATGAAATGAATCAATCTAAAATAAAATTTTAAACAGATTGTCATAGCTTCTATCAAAAATCTGGGAACCACTGCCCCGGTATAAAGGGAATATTGAATTGTGTTCTTTATATCATTCTATTTCTATGGCTACTTCATTGAGATGCTGTCACAGTGTAGAAGCATAATGGGGTTACTCTCTTAGCTCATGCGACTCAAGCTATTTCTCTCATTCTTTCTCACCCTCTCTTTCTCTTTCATACTCTCTCCCTGAGCAGTAGTTTTCCAGGGCTGTGCTGCATGAGACCCTAGCACCGCATCCTTCTCAACCAGGCCTGGCCGGAGCCCACAAGATACTGCACCTCCTCACCCAACTACAGCGCAACCGGCTTGTCTCCTGTCCCTGGTCCATGCAAATCTAACCACGTAGACCAGCCGTATTTGTACGTAGATTTTCAACTTTTTTGTTAACCTCAAGTCTATGTTTTGGAGCATGAATGAGATTTACCTGGCACCAGACAAAACACCAGAATGGTGCATATAACTAAAGTATTCTAGTGTATTTATATAGACCAATTCATACAGTTGTGCTCAAAAGTTTGCATACCCTTGGAGAATTGGCAATATATGTACCATTTGTAAACAAAATGTGTGAGCAGGCCAAACACATTACTTTTATTTCTTATGGGATTCATATTCAACTGTAGGTCATAACAGAATGGCACAATCATTAAACAAAACATGGCAACAAAGAAAAAAATGAACTGACCCCCGTTCAAAGGTCTGCATGCCTTTAGTTTTTACTGCTGTGCATTGCCCCATTTAGCATCAATGACAGCGTGTAGTCTTATGTAAGAGTTGTCTATGAGGCCCCACAGTTGGTGAAGCTGCCCATTCATCTTGGCAAAAGGCCTCTAGGTCATGCAAAGTCTTTGGTCGTCTTGCATTAACCACATTTTTTAGATCTCCCCAGAGTGGCTCTATGATATTAAGGTCAGGAGACTGTGATGGCCACTCCAGAACCTTCACATTTTCTGCTGTAACCACTGGAGGGTCTACTTGGCCTTGTGCTTGGGGTCATTGTCTTGCTGGAAAGTCAGAGAGTGTCCCATGCGCAGCTTTTGTGCAGAAGAATGCACATTTTCTGCCAGTGTTTTCTGATAACATTATGATAACATGCAATTTTCACATGATTCCCCGTGCCTTTAGAGCTCACACACCCCGAAAACATCAGTGAGCTACCACCATGCTTCACAGTGGGATGGTATTATGTTCACTATAGGCCTTGTTGACCCCCTTTCCAAACAAAGCACTTATGGGCCCGACCATAAGGCGCAATTCTGGTCTTGTCACTCCAAATTATTGTGCCAGATGCTGTGAGACGTGTCAAGGTGCTTTTTTGTGACATTGGCGCAGCAAAGGCTTCTTTCTGGCAACTCGACCGACCAAACAGCTCATTATTGTTCTTTTTCAGAGCAGCCTGCATTTCTTCTGAAGATACCTGTGGTTTTTTTTTGTATCCTGAACATTTCTTTAGCCAGTTTTTGCTAAAATCTTTCTTGGTCTGCCTGATCTTGGCTTGGTATCAAGAGATCCTCAAATGTTCCACTTCTTAATAAGTGATTGAACAGTACTGACTGTCATTTGCAAGGCTTTGAATATATTTGTATATCCTTTTCCATCTTTATGAAGTTCCATTACCTTGTTATGCACGTCTTTTGACAGTTCTTTTGTGCTCCCTATGGCTCAGTATCTAGCCTGCTCAGTGCATCTATGTGAGAGTTAACAAACGCATTGACTACTCATAGACACTAATTGCAATTGAAAAAGCAACAGGTGTGGAAATTAACCTTTAATTTTCATTTTCACCTGTGTGTGTCACCTTGTGTGTCTGTAACAAGGCCAAACATTCAAGGGTAAAAGGAAAGTAAAAGGAGCCAAACAACTATGTGATAATAAATGACTTCATATGATCATTATCCATCAATAAACGTTTTTTGCATGATCATTCAAATTTCCAAAATCAATGCCTAAATATCACAATTTCTGCCAGTGTATGCAAACTTATGAGCAGAACTGTATATACTTTTACACCTTTTTATCAAAATGCTCTACCCTGGTTTTCCAAGGGGGATTGGCATGGACATGTGTACTGTTGTGGTCCTTACAGGTCCTATTGTGTCTTTGCATACCCCTGGTTGGAAGTCCTCATTATTTATCTCTTTCTGATCAGACAGCTGGGGAAATGGAGTCCTCTGATGAAGAGGAGGGGCGCACCTTCGTCCAGGTGGTCAGTGAAAAGTACAACCCAGACAATTTCCCATACTGCCGTGGGAATGGCATGGGCGTTGTGGTACTCTCCAGTCCACAGGGGTCTCCTATCAAAGGTCAAGGTGCTAATGATCAGTAGCTCATGTTGTCTTAAACTCCAACCTTGAATGTGGCACATTGTTATTATTAGGAAATTTGAAGATGATTGTACTGAAGTGTAATGGCTGCCTTTTCAATTTGATAATAAAGTAATACATTTATGACATAGGCAAACTTCTCAATGTGGATAATGTAGCTAGTCTGAACATTTACCCTGCTACATTAATTACCTTTCCACTCTTTATCTAGTTATTTGTGTACATAATACTTTTTTACTGTTTATAAATGATTTGACTATTTATAGAAAGTCCATTATAATTTCCTGTTCAGTCCACTTGAAATAGTACAGTTCAGTATAAGTCCCACCATAGCTATATAAATACCCCATCTATAAAAAGTCAAATTACATCACCGTATAAGGCTTTCACCTTGACCCTGCTTTTTCCTGCCAACGACTCCCATGAACCAACATGCACTCACCCCTTCAGTAAGCCAGGGAACACTTCTTTTTTCTGGGACCAATGTAGTACAGTGCAGTGGCTAGTTAACGCTGGCAATCAATTTTTTTATGGACTCTGCTAGGATGATAGTGACATAAGCTAAATTTGTGTATCCCTTAGACATGTCAATGTACATTCCACTCAGGTAGAGAGAGGGACAATTTGGGAGTTGTTGGAAAATCTGAAATAGATAGATATTAACTTTATCTAGGATAGGCTTACAAAAACTTCAAAACCTCTAAATAAATGGCAAAATAAGTTGCAGTTATACATAGTAAGAAAGTCTTTCTCATATGATTTTGTACCAGGAATGGGCAAATTATGGCCCTTTCCCCCTGGAGACTTTACAAAAATATTGACAATTGCTTTTTTATTATTTACATGTTGTCTTGCAATTTACACTTATTTTGTCTTCTAAACCAGTTATTTGTTTAGCCTTTATAGATGGAAAAAAAGATTTCAGAACCGGAGTGAACCTTTATTTTATGGGATTTAATAGCTAAAGTGATCCAAAGTGTGCAAATCATAGAAGTGAAATAGGAAGTAATCTGTACATGCAAACCACAAAATATTGGACAGCAGTGGCATCTGGTGGAGTCAGATTTTCTGAAGGAATAGCAAGTTATTTATAGGACTTTTACATGACAGATATGACAAAATCTACATCAGTCTATATACCTGTGTTTGACAAATGCCAAATGTACTTACCTGGAGTCATTTTCACAAAAAAACTAATAACATTTTGCCCCAAGAGTTGTTTAAAGTTGTTTACAAAAGGATTCACTGCTGAATGGTTGCCAAGTATTAACTCTCAGGTGCAAAGGAATACAGCATCAAGAGTCTGGAGTGCGTTGTGTTTGAGATTATTCACTGTACTGTTTCTCTGTCAAAAAATTATCCACTGAAAAAATAAATGTCTCTCTCCAGATCGTCTGAACCTGCCTAGTGTTCTGGTGCTGGATGGCTGTGGAATTAGTAAAGCTGGAGACGAGGCTGAGGTGGCCACCTTCTGTGCCCATGTGGTGGAGCTGGACCTGTCCCACAACCAGCTGCAAGACTGGGGGGAGGTGGGTAATGTAGAGCTCCATCCTGGTGGGCATGTATGCTCCGTTAACTTATTATCATTAAAGAATCATTTAGCAATACCACTGGAAACAGACAGTATCCACTTGCATTAACCTACCACACACCAAATTATATTTTTTTATAGAGATTTAACATTATTCAATGAACAAGATTCTGGTCAGTCAGTGAAGTATCTACAATCTGTCTTTTGGGGTGCCAGCAGCAGTGCCGGCTGTAGCCTTTTGGGAGTCATAAGGAACATTTCATTTGGGGCACCCTCTCCCCTATCGGTTGGGGTCTCCCAAGGGGGCCCAAAGCGACTGCTTATGTCGCGTATGCCTAGAACCGACCCTGGCCAGAAGAGTCAGTAAGTGTTATAGCTCCAGTCTGTCTATTTGTGGGCCAGCTGAGTCAGGAAGTGTTATAGCTCCAGTCTGTCTATTTGTGGGCCAGCAGAGTCAGTAAGTGTTATAGCTCCAGTCTGTCTATTTGTGGGCCAGCAGAGTCAGTAAGTGTTATAGCTCCAGTCTGTCTATTTGTGGGCCAGCAGAGTCAGGAAGTGTTATAGCTCCAGTCTGTCTATTTGTGGGCCAGCAGAGTCAGGAAGTGTTATAGCCCAGTCTGTCTTTTGTGGGCCAGCAGAGTCAGTAAGTGTTATAGCGCCAGTCTGTCTATTTGTGGGCCAGCAGAGTCAGTAAGTGTTATAGCTCCAGTCTATCTATTTGTGGGCCAGCAGAGTCAGGAAGTGTTTTAGCTCCTGTCTGTCTTTTGTGGACCAGCAGAGTCAGGAAGTGTTATAGCTCCAGTCTGTCTATTTGTGGGCCAGCAGAGTCAGGAAGTGTTGTAGCTCCAGTCTGTCTATTTGTGGGCCAGCAGAGTCAGGAAGTGTTATAGCTCCAGTCTGTCTATTTGTGGGCCAGCAGAGTCAGTAAATGTTATAGCTCCAGTCTCTCTATTTGTGGGCCAGCAGTCAGTAAGTGTTATAGCTTCAGTCTGTCTTTTGCGTTGCCAGATCTGCACCATCGTATCTAACATTCCCAACCTGGACTTCCTCAACCTGAGTATGAACCCTCTGAGTGGGATTGAGCTGGAGCCATGCCTGGCTGAGGTGTTCTCCCGAGTTCGGCGCCTTGTCCTCATCAACACGCGTGTAACCTGGGACACGGTACACACGCTCACACGCCAGACACCCGAGTAAGTCATGAGAGACAGTGGACTGTGAATCACCAGACACGCGAACACACTGCGTGTTGTATTAACCTATTTTTGTTTTGTGCACAAATATCTTTGACTTTGTCAAATCCAGGCATATCCAGGCATGTAGTAAATATCCTAGCTTAGAAGGGTTACTTTTCCCGTACCCCAGTGCCTTCTGAATAACACAACAAGCAGTGCTGTTATTTGACTGGCTGACTGGAGCTGTTCTACACCTGTCCTCATCCAGTCCTCTTCAACACATTATTCCAGGGTGGTTGAACCTCCGCTGTTTTCCAACACGGCCATATTAACACAAAGTCCTCTGCATCCAACTGTCAGTTTGACCCTGTTCCACACACTGCTTCACACACACCCGTTCACTCCTCTAGGTCTCCCTTCGGCAGCCCCACGGCAGGCTGAAAACAGTGTGACAAGGTTTTCAGTTATGTGACTCACACAGCTTTGGCACACACTTTCAGATAAAATTAGAGCAGCGCAGTCTGGATCACCAAACATGCACTCAAGAATATCTTTCAAAGTTTTCTGCCAATTCTTTTCTCTTGTCCTCCAAAGTTTTTTGTCATCTATAGTAACTTTGTTTTTGTTTGGTTTTATCAACGTAAAAACCATAGGCATGTACTCTCTATCCGTGTTTATGTTCGGGTGAATCCTGGCCTCGGTATTTCTGTGTACTAATTGGGGTCTCCCCTAGACACAACACTGGCTGTGACAGTGGGGTAGCAGCTGCCGTTTATGCTCCATTGCTCAGTTACAGTACCTTTGGTGCTGGTAGTAACGTCCCCCCAGTCCCGAAACTGACAAGATCAGCATCTATAGGCAGTCTCAACTCCCTACTCATGTCTTTTGTCATGCATTCAAATGCCATTTGCCCGTAGCTCGATATCACATGCTGTCGCCCCCTGCAGGTTGGAGGAGCTCTTCCTTTGTCTGAATGAGTACGACCAGGTTTCTGAGTCCCCGGTGCCCTGCCCGTCCCTGCGCCTGCTCCAGATCACAGACAACCAGCTCCAGGAGTGGGGCGAGGTGCGGAAATTTGGGCCCATGTACCCGGGCCTGGATACCCTGGTGTTATCCAACAACAGACTGAGCTCTGTGGAGGAGGACACGCCCCAGGATGCACTGCAGCGCCTGTTTCCTAACCTGCGCAGCATCAACCTGAACAACTCCGGTATGCAAATCTTGGCTAATGCGCTCACACACACACACACACACACACGAGGGGATGAACACAAATAATTTTTTTCCCACAACAGAATAATAATCCTTCCCTTCACTTTTCCAGTTTTCCATCTCTCTCTTCTGGGTTTGTCCCTCTCTTCCCTCCACAGGACAAGGAGCCATCTGCTGGTCTGCTGACAGGCGCACACATTCTGGCGCAACTGTTGATTTGGCATTTTAAAGGGATTTTGCACAAATGTACATGCAACTTATGATACACTCTCTTCAGAGAAAGCTGAATATCCTAGTAGATTCGTATGTTGTTCTCATACCTTTGTGCTCCATACTAGTACTGTATCCTAAACCCCAAGAGAATGACTGCCAATAGTTTCCACTCATTGTGTGTATGTGTTTTACAGGGCTGAACCGATGGGAGGACATTGAGAGGCTGAATTTCTTCCCAAAACTGGAGGAGGTGAGGCTGATGGGGATTCCTTTACTGCAGCCGTACACCGACAAAGAGAGACGCAGCCTTACTGTGGCACAGTGAGTATACACACACACACACACACACACACACGCATTCACATTTTACATAATTGTGGGGGTGAGAATAGGGATTCTTTATTAATGACTGAACAGTAAGTCGGGAAGGTTAGTGGGTAGAGAAAGACGGAGGCCACAGCCAGGGTCACATTGACATGTTTTACTCCTGAGTCGTTTAGCAGACACTCTTAACCAGAGCAACTACCAGTTAGTTCTTTCATCTTTAGGTGGCCAGGTGAGAACCACAGACATCGGTCACACTAAGTCAAGCTGCAATTTATTAGTCATGTTCAGTGTCAGTTAGAAAAGGCAAGGTCAACAGCTCTATGAAGAGGTATACACTCACTTCAATTTGTTTGATTTGTGTGACTTATGTAAACATGACCAAAGTCTCACGCATGCGCACACAAACACACACTCAACAAATATTCTTTATCCTTTTGTAGGTTGCCTTCTGTGTCCATGTTGAATGGGAGTGTGGTGACGGACGGGGAGAGAGAAGACGCTGAGAGGTTCTTCATCAGACACTACCTGGACTGTCCCGAAGACACGCTCCCTCCAAGGTACCGTTGACACGCCCACTAGCGTTAAGGGAGGGGCTTCCAGGGTGGGTCAGGTTAGTCTCACACACGGCCTGGTCCTCCCGTAGCGGCTCCTTGTGATGGTATACCCCACCTCTAGTGTGGTGGTTCAGGCAACTCAGTCATGGTTGATGGCCAAGGATGCGCTCTCCTGCGCTTAAGACGGCGTCTCCCGAGCCTGCTGGGAGCTGCTGACATATAAAGGCCTTAAGGACACCAGGGAAATTTGGATGGGGGAAAATTGTATTGAATTTTGGTAAAAACCAATGAAGTTGCGACCTCAGGTTAGACGAATGTCTGGTTAGTAGGAACAGGGGCAGTCCCGTGAGACACAGAGACTCACTCTCCCTCTGTTAACACCCCCTGTGTTCCAACACACCGGACATCTGGTAACATATTGTCATGTCAGGACTTCCCACGATGGCAGTTTTAGGGGTGGTTTTAAGGGTAGGTTTGGGCCAATGCCAGAAAATGGATCCACCCACCCACCCTTTTTGCCAGTCACATTCCACTTAACCTTAGGAGAATGTGAGCAAGGGATTTGAAGGGGAAAAGCACGGTGGCTGACTGGGGTAAAGTAACCTTTGTGAGACAATGGCGCCAGTCTCTGCCCACTCAATGACTTCTTTGTGCCTCTGAATACTCTGATGGGAAAACTGATACACAAGGTGGCAGAGACAGGTTTTTTTAGACCTCCTCCAAGGAGGTTGACTTATTTGCCTGTGTAACTAGAGCGGACGCAGCAAAGATTGTCCCGCTAATATTGAGAAGAGACTAACTGCGACACAATATGATGACTGGAGTGGGTGTGTGGAAAGGGCGAGTGGGTGAGTGGAAAGGGCAAGTGGGTGTGTCGAAATAAGTGGGTGTGTTGAAATCGCTCTGCTATAGGTTAGGTGGGTTTGATTGAGCAGTGATGATTTTCTTCTCTTTTTTTACCAGATAACTATTGAGTCTGTAAGGCAAAGCAGTTAACGAAGTAGTGATGTTGTCACGGCCAGCCTGGCAGTATGGAGCACGAGGACGTTTATGTAGCCATTGTGTCTAGATAGTCACGACTGTTTGAAATCCTTTTGAAGGTTGCTTGTGGATCGGGGTCTATTGTCTTGATCTGACAACACTGGACAGATCAAGACAGTATGTGTGTGTGGTGGGGTTACGCGTGTGCACGTTTAAGGATGCTGCATGTCGTCAGTGGACAGGGCTGCCAGGCTCCGTCAGGCCCAGCGTCCGTCACCCTCTGGGATCACAGAAAGGGGAGCGGGTCACAGCCTCTCAGATGAACACCACCGACCACGTCAGCCTGCAGAGATCTGACAGAGAGCTGCCTTTGAGTAACAATAACCTGGGCTGAGCTGCGAAGTCTTAGTCATAGATATGGCCACTGATGTGTTGAACGTAAGCGGCTTTCTGATTCAGGTCAGGAGATTGGAACGATGCGGGGCTGGGGAATGGAGAGACAAGCGTAAGGAGGGGGAGAGGGGATGGGTAAGGTAAGAGCATGGAGATAGAGTAGTTGGCTGGAGGTAAGGTGAGAGAAAGAAGAAGAGCCTGCTGCCGGGTTTCCCAAGCATTTTTTGGCACCTGGGCCCATTTGGATATAAGAACATGTTGCGACCCCACCATGTCAAAAACCAATGTGTTCCACAACACATTTGATTCTTTATTTGGAGCTATGACAGTCCCTCATACACCATGTAATAATATTTTCAGTCTGAAGGAATTACACTGCCCTCCTTAATAAAAGTACCATTGAAGAGTTCTTGTGATTTTTGGCTCGATTCCCCAAATGTTTGGATTTTAAATCAAACAATTAAGTTTAGGTTGAAGTGTGCATTCCTCTTCATTTGAGAGCATTTGTCTGGTTTTGTTATTTAGAAAGGTAAACATATTTATACCTTCTACTATAGAAGCACTACATGTTTGGGACAGAATATAAGTCCAAATTAAGGACTTACATTTAGTATTTGTTCATATTTCCTTTCAGGACAATAGCTCCATGTTAACCCTGAGTAGATGCTGTGTACCTTCTCTGCAGATGCTCTGCCAGGCCTTTACTACTGACATCTTCATTTAGGTTATTTGTCTTAAGTCAATTAAATGCCTTTTCAATTAGATAAACATGAAGATTGACATGGTCAGTCATGAACTTGTTTGCAGTCACTGTCTTGCTGCATTGAGTTAGCTTTCACTTAAGTAGAAATTATGTTTCTGTATATTTCCAAATGTTATTCTGCTGATGTAGTCATTACTTACATCATCATTGAAAACAGGTGAGCCAGTTCTAGTGGCAGCCATTCATTTCCAGGTCATACTACCCCTATACTACCACCATATCTAACTAACGAGGTAATATGCTGTGGATGTTGGCCAGTTAGTTTTGAAAATCATTCAAATATATATTCCAGAACTCTGTAGCCACATAAAGAATTGCTTTGCCTAGCATCCTGGTAATGCCGGCCAACGGCATGGTGATTTGCACCCTGAAGTGTTGCATCTAGTTTTACTGGTGAAGTCCTCTGCAGAGGGTGGTGGCTTGCATCCATGCATGCATCTTGG
The DNA here is from genome assembly GCA_016801105.1 of Esox niger. NCBI lineage: Eukaryota > Metazoa > Chordata > Actinopteri > Esociformes > Esocidae > Esox > Esox niger. Next base: position 41,017 of record JACXGJ010004341.1, read on the forward strand.
AGTGTTTCCTCATTTGTCTGTCATTTGAATTTTTTTCTTTTCATTAGGGTGACTTTTTTCCGTTATCCATTGCTGAGGTCTTCCTACCAGGCTTGCAGGTGCTCTGCTTGATTCTAGTGTGATTCAAAATTGTTGTTTTTGGTTACATGAGTGTATTGATTCTTTGTTCGATTATTTTTCCAGCCTCACTTCCTTCACTTACCATTATACATCTTTGATCATCATGCTAACAGACACCAATTGCAGGCTTCAAAGGCTAAAGTCAAAACCAGACATTGACTTCTCTTTTACATTTGTGAAAAGGAAGTAATAAGAACACACCCAAAATATGTCAAGCAAATTGTCCCAATACTATTGGTCCCCTAAAGTAGGGGCACTGTGTATATGCAAATTAGTTTCTAATTTGTGAAACCAGTATGTACAAACATATCTTCTATTAAAAGCTAAGATCAGGCAAAGATTTTGTAGAAAATCACATTCATTATAATTGTTGTTCATTGATGTTCTTTCTCATGATTTCTATCCACTCTGTTCTACGGGGTTCTAAGGAATCACAGTGGGGTCATAGTATGTTGTAGCTTAAATGGAAAAATAAGTATGTCACATTTGAAAACAGAAGCCATTCAGTTTTATAGAATCCACTTTTGGAGCTATCGGAGGCTACTTGCTGTTCCTGGATTTATGTAACAAGCAAAACATGTTTTTCTGTTTTTCTCGTTAGCCTATTTTCAAATAAAGGATACCTGGCGGTTTGGTAAAAGACTGGGCTACAGATAAAGAGGGCTCTGGTTAATGAAGAGATGGGAGTGATAAAGATTAGATGTATGAAGTAGGAAGTGAGATGGGGAAATTAGTACAAGGCCAAGGAGGAGGATTAGGGGCATACCGGTGAAGTGAGTAACGTAATGCTACATAACACAAACCTTTTAGCACGTCAGCTGTCAGCCAGGGTGCAGAGGTGGATTAAAGAACAGAGGGAGGCATGAAACACCAGACGATAAGTCGCTTCAAGATGGAGGGTAGATACAGGGTAAGGTATTAGCCCCAAAACTTTGGCCGTATACATACACAGAGGCACCACTCTAAGGTAGGACCTTTAAAAATGACATTTAGCATTACCATACCTCTGGCCATGTTATTCAGCGAGGTGTACAAGTGGTTAGTTACCACAGTAAATGAGACCTTTAAGTGAGTGGAAATGGGTTTCTCACAAAATGGCACTTTTTGTGTTAGACGAGAATTCCCATGGCAGTGGCACTTGCATCTCTGAAATCCTGACTACACACACACATACACACACTGAAACCCAGGCAGGGTTTTGGGGAGGGAAGGGGAAATTGCTTTGATTGGCCCAGCTGTTACAGTAGCTTTGAAAAGAGAAAGGCTTTTTCTCTGGGATTTTATTTAATCGTTCCTGGGTTCCTTATCTCTAACTCTGTGTTCCCTTGAGGGGGTGTAACTTTTTTCTCACGGCACAGAGAGGTAGAAAGTAGAGAGCTCCCTGTGTTTCCCAAACAACCACACATCACTCCTAATATGCACTTCCAACTTAGTTTTTTGTGGATAGTAATTCAAAGTATAAGCAAAATGTTTCTTGTTTTTATCTTTCAGATATTCAGTGCCTTCTGAAGGTATTCAGACTACTTCACATTCTCCACCTTCAGTCTTCATTTGTTAAAGACTTACTTTCTAAATTATTAAATACATTTGTTTTGCCGTCAATCTGCACACAATAATCCATAATGACAAAGGGAAAATGCCTCTTTTGACTAGTTTGCCAATTAATGGAAAATAAAAAACAGAAATCACTCATATAGATAAGTATTCAGACTTATTAGAGCTTCAGAGTTTCTCTTTGAGTGATGGGAGAACCTGCCAGAAGGACAACCATCTCTGTTGCACTATCAATCAGGTCGTTATAGTTTACTGGCTAGACAGAAGCCACTCCTGAGTAAAAGGAATATAACAAGCCACCAATAAGTATATGAAACCATGAGGAACAAGATTCTCAAGTCTGATGTAACCAATATCCAACTGTAAGCCCTGAATGCCAAGCATTACGTCTGGTGAAAACAAGGTATCGCTCAACACCTGGCTAATACTATGTCTATGTTGAAGCATGAGAGTGGGAACATCGTATTATGGGGATGCTTCTCAGTGGCAGGTGCTGGGAGACTGGTCAGGATTGAGGGAAGGATGAACACAACAAATTCCAGAGGTCCTTGAAGAGAATCTGATCTAGAGCGCCGAGAACCTCAGACTGGGAGAAATAATCATCTGTCAGCCTTACAACAACCCAAAGCACACAACCAAGACCCCACTGGAGTCTGTGAATGTGCTTGAGAGGCCTAGTCAAAGGGCGGAAGGGCGGGCTTGAACCCAATTGAACAAATCTAGTAGGTGATGAAAAAGAAATAAAGAAATATACTGAACAAGTTTTAAAATAAGGCTCTGCTGACCGGCAGAGCCTGTTCCTGAGGTAGCTAGACAAGAGCTACAGCTCTAACAACTTGCAACCATCTGGCTAATATGGCTGAACCTGATGGAAACTTGTAAAACTCAGCAAAGCTTGTCGCTGTGACAACTTTTATATGCTTGAGAAGGCAGTCTACAAATGTAATCCATTTCTGCCTGACCCCTGGGAAACTTAATTAAGTCGATAAAATGGATGTTAACTCAATTTGTGGCATGACACGTTTACATTGGGACAAGGATTTGTGGAAGTGTTGTCATTGGTGAGCAACACCACTCTACATATACAGGTGCATGTTTTGATCCCGCCTAGGCAAATCACAGAAATTGATTTGCTGTGTGTAAAGTTTTCACGACCTTTTATATTTCTCAGTAAATTTCTAAAAAGAAAACTTCATAGGGTGTGGTGTGTGGTACAGAGGATCTCCAAAGGATTCACCATCTTGGACCTTTCCACATTTTGTGTTATAATGTGATATCAAAATGGATTGAATTCGTTTTTACCGCTGATCAACCAAAAAAGGTCCATAATGACAAAATGAAAAGAAAAGCTCTTTCAAGTTGGATAGGCATTGTTATTTTAGATACTCTTTGAAAAGCTTTGGTCTTTTCTGTTAGCAATGCCTTCTGAAAAAGTGCAGGGACACTGCTGTCCCATCTTCTGGGGAAGCAGGTTTCAATAATATGGTGCAAAGGACAGAAGAGTTTTGACTGGGCTGACTGGGAGCGGCTCTCCTGTAGTGGAGTGAGTGGAGGACCGGGGTGACATGGGAACCTGAGAACGTTGAACACCAGGCAGGACAAGTTGAAGCAGAAAGCCCTACCAACTGTTAGAGGTGATTAGTACCTGAGCATCAGCTACATGTCTCAAAAGCAACAAGGAGATGAGCAATCAGGAAACAGAAAACCTATAGTTGCAAAGCAACAAGATGAGAGCATCTATTGGTAATTTGCTAAATATGGGCAAAATATGGGCAACCCATGGTCTTTACTAATGAGCACATTTAATATGGCAGGCATGCAAAATGCAACAGTCTCACCTTAAAATCTAAACAATAGGAAAAGGTATGTATTTGTTGTGTTCGTTGAACTAAGAAACGGACTAAAATGGAGAAGAGTCTCAGAGTCTATCATACCACCTGTTAAATGTTCCCACAAAGGACCCAACCCAACCTCACCTCCACCCTGTTCTGTCTCCGCAGGTACCACGTCCTGGTATCCAAGTATGGCCGTCTTGCTCCCCTGGCTGAGGTGGACCTGCGTCCGCGCTGCACGGCCACGCTGGAGGTGCGCTGGGGTGACCGGGTGGAGTCACTGAGCCTGCGGCTGGAGCAGACGGTCGGGGAGCTCAAGAAGGAACTCAGGGCCCTGGTGGGGCTGCCGGCTAACGGCATGCGGCTGTACTACATTGCCCGTGAGCTGGGCTCGGCTCTGGGACCGGAGGAGATGAAGTACAGCAGCCGGGCTCTCCACTCCTACATGGTCCAAGACGGGGACGAGATACTGGTGGTGCCAAAGACCAAGAGTCGCACGGTCTCATCCACGTCCACCTCCTCAGACTCCTGAGACAGAAGGGAGTGTCCGTCTGTGTGTGTTGGTGTGGAGGTCTCAGAACTTAATTACAGACCGACATGCTTCTGAACACCACCCCCGTTCTGTTCATCAGATTACATTTAATTAAAAAAAATTATTGGCAAAGCCCTTATTGTTATACATATACATACAAACTCACACACAGCTTACGTATATATATATATATATATATATATATATATATATATATATATATGCTACGTACACGCACGTCTCAGTTTGTGGCTGGGTGTTAAGCATGACTTTTGAGCCATTTGACACCCCTGAGATTCTACATTGCAATAGAGAGCAGAATAGAGAACATTATTCTGAAATATCTTTTGTTGTGTAAGTAATGTGAGCACAATAAGCATAATACCACTTATCTGATCTTGACTCATTTGCTGAAGATTTGCTTACATAGAAAATCCTGGTGCCCTGGGAGAGATGCTACATAGAGCTTTGAGGACAATCAAGCTTGTGACAAGGAGAGCACACTGAGCACAACTCACAAGTAGGCCAACTGAGCTCAGCTCAAAAGGAGGCCACACTGAGTTCAGCTCAAAAGGAGAAGACCACACTGCGCTCAACTCACAAGGAGGCCACACTGAGTTCAGCTCCAAAGGAGAAGACCACACTGCACTCAACTCACAAGGAGGCCACACTGAGTTCAGCTCCAAAGGAGAAGACCACACTGCACTCAACTCACAAGGAGGCCACACTGAGTTCAGCTCCAAAGGAGAAGACCACACTGCAGTCAACTCACATGGAGGCCACACTGAGATCAGCTCACAAGGAGGCCACACTGAGATCAGCTCACAAGGAGGCCACACTGAGCTCAGCTCACAAGGAGGCCACACTGAGCTCAGCTCACAAGGAGGCCACACTGAGCTCAGCTCACAAGGAGGCCACACTGAGCTCAGCTCACAAGGAGGCCACACTGAGCTCAGCTCACAAGGAGGCCACACTGAGCTCAGCTCACAAGGAGGCCACACTGAGCTCAGCTCACA
>JACXGJ010004342.1:0-46066 GCA_016801105.1 Esox niger
TAGACAGGTCGAGAAACTGGAGAACGCGAGATGTGGCATGTAAACATGAACCATTGATCTGGCAGGGGTGAGATGGCAGGGAGCTGTATTTGACTGTGTGGTGATTAGGTGACTGGGGACAGGTGTGTGTGTAGGTGATTGGTGACAGGTGTGTTAGGTGTGTACAGAGTTTCTGGAGCGCGGGCGCCCTCTGCTGCGCACTGGCGGAGGCGGGGATGTGACACTTCCAGTTAGAATGAATACCAAAATATCATGTCCATTCATAGCCATGATGACAACCATAGTGAGGTTGATGATTGTCATCTGACAGTTGCTGAAGAGGTCTTACTGTAAGTGACGTGGCAAGCGTAACTCAATGCAACCCGAATGAAGCACTCTTGAGGATGACATTCATTACTAATGGGCCACCGTGATGACATTATGCTTCATGAGTTGAGTTTAAATCTTTGCAATGCCCGGCTTGGCAATGTCCTTGGAGTCCTATAGCTTTGGTTAAATGGAGCGCACTATACAGGAAATAGACAGTTTACAACAGATAAAACAGGTTATTTCATTGAACTGTTGTCCAAAGCATTAGGATTTTATACCTGATCAAATAATACCAGTTAATGTGTTTGGTTGTATGAAAAAGTATGTTGTGTTTTGCTCTTATACACTTAAATCATTGGATAAGTAATTCATATTTCTGGTCAAAATGCTACTGTGTATGGCACTTTCAATATTATTGTGTTCCTTGCATCGCATCCCTGAGCGGTGATCTCGCACCTGTTCGTCATCCAGTCCCACACCTGTTCCCAATCTATGTTCATACACCTGTTCCCACTCGCCTAATCACCAACCGTATTTCTACAGATCCCTGTCATCTTTTCCCTGCTAGTCTATGTGGTCTATGTTCGTATGCCATCTCTAGCAATGTTCAAACCTACATTCCGATTCTCCGTGTACCGAGCGACTGCCTGTCCCCGACGATTCTGCCTGCTCCCTGCCTGTACGTCTGCACCCAGCCCGAGTCCCGACCTCCTGCCTGTCACTGATTACTCTGCCTGCTCCTGCAGGTTCGTGAGTCGTCTCACTGCCCGTCCCCGACTACTCTACCTGCCACTCCCCCTTACCTCCCCAGTCCGCGCTTGGATCCTTACTTGTAACAGTGACAAGAGGCATCAATTGAGACACATTCCTATTAACCCTAAGAACACAGCCTTAAAGACAAGGGGAAAAGCAACAGGTCTATCAAACACATGGGGTTGTTGGCAGAAAATGTGTCAAACATGAAGACAGGTTGTCCTAGATATAAATGTGAAACCCCCTTGCTTTTCTGTACAAATGGATAATTTCCACAAGATTTCTTTGATTTGAAAACGAGAGCGACATGAGCTCTTGCACAGAATGCCAAAACACAGGTTTACATTTCAAAAATCACATAGCTACTACAACCTTTACATTTATTTTTATTAACTATAGCTGGAACTAGACTGACAGCGGTCATCTAAAAAGAATTTGCAATCAAAGATGTTGAAACAAATCCCAGCTGTGGTAGTTCCAGGCTCCCTGAGTGCATTTCCTTACTTCCTGTGGAAGTGTCCCATTTCCTGTCTCGACTTCCTGGAATCTGTGATCCATGTTGAGGAGGGAAACGCTAAACTTGTGCCGGAGCTTTCTGACATTATTAGTACCGGTGCAAATTGTCTAATAACTGTCCTTTGTCCCAGCATTCTGGAATTTCAGACTGGTTTCATGTGTACATCAGAGAATTAGCCTGCAGTCAGGAAAGAGGCCAACAGTTGATAATTGTCTGCAGTCAATTGGAAAAAGTAAACCTGCACAGACAGTGCTGGTTTAATTTTCCACATAAAACAATGTTTTCCTGCACAACATTGTATAAAAAGAAATTATTACATTATTTCAGATATTCTACAGCTGCTTTAACCCAAAGTGCTGCTATGTTTGAAGCCCAGGTAGTATTCAGGTTAGCTGCCTTGCCCAATTAAAGAACAACTGATTTTTTCTCTTTCACTTTAGGGTCTTAGAACCTTGGACCACTGCTCCTAACCGACAGCCCACCCTTGGGTTAGCCCCAACCAGGCCAGAACTTGGATAACTAAACCACTGACTAAGGTAGCAAACTTCTTGACAAGATTGGGTTAAGCTGGTCACAACAAAGATCCTTTTTTAACTACATCCATTTTAGGTAAAGACATTGTAATTAGTCATGCACACAGCATAATACAAATGTATTTCCACAATGCATGTAGTCAGTATGGTATATTCTTGAACTTCCATTTCTATGTCAAAGAAGTAGAGAAAGCAACATGACAGGAAGCATTATCCCCCACATGATATTGCAACATTTATTTCAAGCTATTTCACAATTCTCCAGCAAGTCATACGGGCCATTGTGAGCATGACGATGTTACAGTGTTATAGCAGAGCTGTGTACGGAAAGATTATCCTTCCGCAATCTAACTGTTTACTCAGTCCAACATTACAGAATATCTCATTTTAAACACTTGTTAGGGGAGTTTTCTGCTGAGCAGTGGGTCGGATACAAACCCACGTTGCAGCAGTACATGTGCACCGGACGCAGCAGCTTAGACTGACGGACCAACTTAGACTACATAGACTTTGTGGTCTAAAGAGTTATGAGCTCTCCTATCTGTCAACAGTCTGAGTCAGTCATGTCTGCATATTTGGACTGTGTTCTCATCACTGGATCTCTTGCCAGTAGAACTAGCACCTATTACTTCCTGTCAGGTGACTGTGAAGAAGCATTAAGCAGGCTACAGAAAGTGCTAGCCTAAATATAGAAGGCCAATTCTCTTAGACAGGCCAATGTTCCAACCTCTCACCATGATGACATCAGCCTCAAATTTCCAATGGAAGTTCTGCACGCCTTCCTTGTTGCCTGGGTACAGCCCAGAAACAGGGAAACAAGAGGCTGTGTGAAGGAGCCAGAAACTGAGGGTGAGCTAACACTGCTTTGGATAGCGCAAAGCTAGCTTTCAGCCAGCTTTTCATCTGAGTGCAACAGAATGTAGATTCTAAATGAAATATGGTGGAAAGTAAAAGGAATGGAAGGGGGGGAATGGAATGAAATTAATCTGTAGCCATGTATCCATCACTGATTTGATTAATCTGTACCAGCAGCAAGTCTCTATTTCAAAACCGTCTCCCACGATTCAACTTTAATTTCTAAACTAGACATAATAGATGAGAGACACCAGCGAAAAAATGTGCATAGTCAGTGGCCTTTTCCCCCCCATGGTTCTCTCTTCTTCTGTCGTGTATAATACATATCTGAATCACGTGATGAGCCAATCATCAGAGCTGACGGACTATTTTGGTGTATGGGAAGGAAGCAGAGCCCTCCAGTCACCACAACAAAACTGGCATAGTTTACAGTTTTCAAAACACACTTAGCCTGAACGGGCACAGACAAATGAACAGTGCCAGAGAGGCTGTGTATGGTGATCACAGACGTGGCACACACAGGGCATGCTGCCAAACAGTCACCCAGTCGTAATGTCAGGGCACCATTGCAAGAGAAAGGGCAGTAACAGGCATACACCCAGGACAATGTGGTCAGAGATCTGCAACTTAAAAAACACACACAATACACTAACTCTATGGTCTGTGGTTGTACTGCGTTCTAAGCCATTGCATCTAGTCCACATAAAGCGGCAGCATAGGCTCGAATCTGGCCTACTGCGCTTTAGCAAAAACACTTTCCCCTTTCTCCACTGTCTTTATGTTATATAATCAACACAACACATACTCTGTCAAAAATGAAAAACAAAGCGGAGTACAAACACTTAAATGTAATACTAAATAATCATATCAATGGGGCATGGTATTTTAAAATGATTTCACATTTCATCAAAATGAATTAAAAAATAAAGAACCTTTTGGTGTGTAAACATTATAACTGATATTTCCAGATGGGAGAATACATTTGTCTTGCTTAAACAAAGGTTTATTATTGAAATTCAGATACCCAAGGTCTAGAATGTGTTTGCACATAATTTGGTAAAAATAACTGCAGTTCTCCATGTGCAACTTTTTAGCTCTAAACTACTCAGTTCTGCAATGCTTGAGGGGTGCCTTTTGCCCAACTTCTGATTTTAGCTCTGGCTGTAGGTTTTCTATGAGATTAAAGATCTGGACATATTTCTGGCCTCTAAAGTCGAAAACCATGCCTGAGCACTTTTTTTGTGTTTGGAATTGATGTCCTCCTAGAAGACCCAAAGACCCAGTTCCTTGACAGTAGGTTGAACATATTTTAGGATGTTTTTCAATGCATTCAAGTGCCCCAGTACCAGAGGCAGCAAAATAACCCCACAACATTGTCCAACCACCCTCACATTTGACTGTTGGTATGATTTTCTTGACTTTAAACACTTTATTTAGTCATCAGTGAAGTTTTGCTTTGCCCAAGAAATCAAATCTTGTTACATCAACTAGGCCATTGTTGCTAAAAGATTTTGACTCTACAGGTTTTTGCCACAGGTTTTTACACTCTTGTGTGTCTCAGGAGTGGGGTGTTCTGAGTAATGTCATTTTGTTCGTCAGGTATGCTTGCAGATTTTTAGCAGTTTCATGAGGTGCATTATCAACATATAAACCAACTTTTGACAATGAAGTTGTGTTTCTTCTTGCAACCACATCCTGGGCATTTGACTAACGTTATATAGGCCATAAATGCCTTGATAAATCTGTAGACCGGTCCTAGGAGATTGACTAGAAATCTTGGGATGTCTATGTTTGAAGATGTTTGTGTTTATGATCTCAGAGAGTTCTTTGGTCTTCACCACCTTGAAAGTGGTATTTGCTATAATACTGTAGGGGATTTCTTTTGTTTTTAAATAAAAAATGCTGTTCGTCAGAAAACAGAGTTTTCTAGCTGTTTTTATTTTAATGAGGTCCACCCCAAAAAAATACCATAGATTAGGATTAGGTCCCAGAAAACACGACAGAAATATGTTATGTTGAACACGCATGCCTCCTGGGATATCTGCTCTATTTGAGGGATTTCTGTAATGCTTGAGACATTTTGAATGTCCACATTTCAATCATTGAAAAATTATTCTGTATTTTACAAAAGTCAGCCCACCAAAAAATATATTGTTAACCAAATGATTCAACTGTATTTAAGGCAAGTATACAAATAACAAAATAATAACAAAAGTCTAAAAATCTAAAAATACGTATTCAAAACATTAAGTCACAATACTAACTACCTCTCCCAGTGTCCTGTTAAACCCAGTTCTGTAGTATCTATCTACTTATTAATTAACAAGCTGATCAAAAGTTCAATCATGCAGGCCATCAATTAGCTTAAGCACAATATAATAATTTGATAGCGTTAATGTTAGTTTATTATTAAATCGCTCACAAACACTCGATAGGGGGAGTCGCTGAGTTTGTATGAACAATTTTAATGCCAACATACATTGGATTGTCTACCTACTCATAATTTACTCTAAAACTATGACTGACATATCCATCTGTGAAACAATTCCAATATTATTGGTAAATTGCCAGCTGAAAACCAAACCATAGATGTACTTACATCGGAATGAAATCGGTCCAGTATTGCTTTTGACTTGAACCTTTCAAGAAAACTTAAAACCATATGAATCATGTTTTCAAAAGGGCAGCCATGTGATTGAATTTTTTGTGTTACCCTAAATTGGACTTTGCTGAGGTATGGGACATGATAACCTGTCAAATGTCCCAATAAAGGCCTGTCAAAAATGCTAAAATAACCATTGCGATAGCAGTCTCGAACACATTGTTAGGTGCCTATTCTGTATTCTATTCTCATGCCCACATAATAATTAACTATAAGTTTGCCTCATTAATTACATTTCAAGTGGTATGGGTACACAGTACTAACCTTGTATAAGCTGGGACTTGGATAGCTCTCTTCGGTCCTCGGGAAAAGATTCAACCAGTCTTTTGAATAGTCTCCCGAAATCTGAATAACTCCTGTGCAAATATAAAACGTTTCTATCCGACCACTCGGTTCTGATTTCGTAGAATTCTTCTTCCTCTCCTCTTTGACTTATGATCAATCTCCGGATCCCGTTCACCCAGCAATCCTTGACAAACATGTTGACTAGAGAAGTCCCCTCGAAAATCGCCGATGCCATTCCGATGCAGTCAATCCAGCATTCTAATAAGAGGGTAATGGGACGTTCGATTTAATTTTAAGTTAGAATATCATTGCCCACACTCACATGGGCAAAAAAAGCTTAATAACGTTGACCATGAATTGCGAAAATATCGCAAATGACCCAATAACTTACAGGACTACCGGGAAAAAACGATTACATCCCAACGAATGTGGTTAAGACTACTTCAAAAACTACTGACCTAACTCAAAAACCGTTACAGCCTATCAGCAAATGGATTTTAGTTTCGCTTGCTCAGCCCATCCACAAACACAATCTCAAACGTGGCACTGACACCGCAGGGCAAGAAAACAAGGTATTATTGCTAGACAAGATCATCTTCCCAAGCTCAAATAGACAAAAAATACAAATTTTGATCTTTGTCAATCGTACTTATATATTTGACTAGTCTACTTTTGAAGTTCCCGGTCACAATTTATGACGCTTTAGGAAAGTTGGCAAAACCGAAATTATATTAGGCCCAGTGTTATTTTAATCTTCTTACTGTTCTTCTAAGAGTCTTCTAATTGATCTTGATACCCTTATGTAGATGAAAACCGTTGGCATATTCGACGTGCTGTTCTTCAAGGTTACCGTAGTTTGCCGACTTCTGCCTTGTGAGGGTATTTGCTCATTACCTATCACATTTGACGGCTTTTGTCGCTCCCGAAAAATATCTGTTTGCTTCCTCCCGTCGGAGAAGTTGACTCCTCTACTCTCGCTACCCCTTCCTCCAACCTCGTCAACAGTGATTATACTATGCAAGGAATTCAACTTACAGACCACATTATTTAAATACATCGGTATTTAGCGATTGAATCATCGATCGCTGTTTCAGTACAAAATTGGAAGATTTCAAGATGTACAATTGAAAAAAAAAATCTTCGGGTATTTTATGCGATGGCTGACCATCCACAATATTGCAGTTGTAGTTGTAACACTGACATCCAACATAGCCAAATGTTTTAATATAATATGACCCAGACGTTGGCTAGCCTTTGGTAATTTTGTTATCTGTCAATATGGTTATTATGGCATCAGTAAATGATTATTTTGACACCAGAAAACTGACATTTTGAAAGCTGTGTATTACTGGTGTAGTGTCTACTGCTCTGACACCACAACATTTGCAACAACCATTTGTTTTATGCCATGCAAGTATGACTCAGTATTTTTTCTTGTGAGCTCTAGATTATTTCTCAATATTGGAATTATTATACTAATAATTATTACAATTTAAAATAAATGTTATTAATATACAACAGCATATATTGACAAAAAAAAGAGCCAAAGCAAGTTTTGGAAGTGTATCATAATGTTTTAAACTGCTGTCTTCTGTGCACATGTACTGCTGCAGCTTGGTTTGGATTTCAACCTATTGTTCATTCAGCAGAAACTGTACACTTTACTCTGTCTATGAAGTTTAAAATGCCAGAAGAAAATATCCTAAGACATTCCATGATTAGCCCCATTGTGGCTCTTAATTTAAATGTTGTACATTTTATATTTAACTAGTGTAATTCATGTTAGTCATGACTCCAACCAGCAAGTCATCAGCAAGGAACAGCCCACTTGACACCAACAGGTCAACAGGAGCCAGGAGGGGAAGTTAAAATTTAACAGACTTCCCCCTCCATATTTACATACTGCTGTTTTTTTGGTACTGTTGTTCTATTTCTTTTCACGTTCAAATCATCAAATAAAAGCAAAGAGCAAGCACAACTGAAACCAACAACCACAATGTTTTCAATCATTTGGTAATCAGACAACATCATTTCTGCAACATCAGTTGTCTAACAGTTACAATTGATACCCACAATTAGTAAGGGCTCAAAATACATACAGTGCTACCTGCTGACATAGTTGTCTGTGATTCTGACAAACTTTGGCTAATTGTATTGTCTTTCATCAAATGCACAAATAGGGCATATCAGCATGGAACAACTGCCATTTCAAGTTGGTTTCTGGGAGGGAGTTTACTAAGTAATGTTTTTGTCATCACTTAGTGTTAGTAACTGACAATCCTACGTTGTGTGGCTCCAGACGGAGGCAGGACTCCGGCAGGAACTTACATATCTGTGCTTGTAAGCTAATTGCCTCACTGAGAAGAAAGACGACCTCCTTAAAAATGTGGAAGATGTTGGTCGTGCTTGTGGAGCAAACGATCCCAATAAGAGATTGAGGCAGTAACTTTTTATAAATATCTTGGAATTTTAATCGATGACATCCCCTCTTTTGATTTGACACTACACTGTAGTAGATAACTGATCAGTCTGTTGATTTGAAGGGAGCATGAGCTCTATGGCAAAGGATGACAGATGCTGTGCTTAGTTATACCATGTTTATTCAACACTGTGAATGGCAAAACTACAGATTCCTCGGGTGTCCAACAAATATGAGCTAGTTAATGTTAACATCACTAGCCGTTCTGGACTGATTTCATTAGCTAATGACAATACTGCCAACAGGAAGGAAATGTTGTTATCTACTTAATATTTGCCACTTTAGTAATGTCAGCATATTTCCAAGCCTCTATAGCGTAATGTAAAGGAAACTGTAATAAACCCTTGTTTAGAATTATTAGCAGCGATGAACTTGTTTTTGAACTAACAAAGATGTAATTCGCGAATAGGTGACAGATATTCTCAACCAAATTTGCTGTGTGTCCATTATTGCTGTTACTGTGTGCAGTTCACAGACTTGAGATAACTGCATTATAAAAGTGTCCTTAAATGTCCATGTTTTTTAAATGTAAATCTAACAGCCGTACACACATAAAAAACAGCAGTGTACCAGACATAAATAGGGGAGTGTAGAGTGGAAATTGTTCAACTTTGCAGATTTAGTTAATGGCTATTTCCAATTTCTGGAAAATGTCTTATAGGCTATAAAGGCTACATTTAAACATGGGTCCACCAGATCATCCACATTTTGCTATGCAATTTAATACCTACTCATTGGCAAAAGAACAATGTTCTCTCCTCTCTTCTATGGCTCATTAACCACCACTATACAGTAATGTTTCATCGCTAAGTGCTTTAAGGAGTGGCTGGCTGGGTTTCGGTTGAGTGGGTTACAGGAAAACCTATAACAGTGCACCATAATGAGGATTCGGCTGTGATTAACAATTGTATTCTAAATTAGTGTCCTCTGGCTATCGCTGATGGTAAATGCTACTAATGACACTTGAGAATACAGGAAATTGCAAGTTAATTGCCAATGAAAACAAGTTGTAATTTGTGTTGCCATGGCCTGTGTGGTCCTGCTGTTACAACTGCTCACCAGTGCACACATGTATGACCAAGTTGATATGGGTTTGAAGTGTCCCTTCAAAGCTTAAAATAAGAATAAAAGATGAACGGTATTGCTCCAGCCTTGAAAAATAACTTTATTACTTTTGTAAAACACATACACATATACACACGGACACAATGAAACACACAAAACTTTTCTTTTTACACAACTCTTGTACTGGTGACCCAACTAGACATGCATAGAATACAAGACAGCATGGTTTATTGAGAACATTTTTGTATGTGGGTGTAGAATCAGAAACTGAACACATGCAAAGGCCCTCAGACTTATCTCACTCCCAGACCCTTATTCCTAAATGTGCAGAAAGTGTGGTAGAACAGTTCAGCCGTTCAACCATGATAGGCATTGGTTTTAATCAGCTGAGTTTACCGACTGATCATATACCATTAAAATGTTTTCATTATGAAATATATTTTGGCTATTAACTAGAAGTATGTAGATGCTGGCTCTGGTTGGACTGGATGAAATCAAAGTTTTGGTTTACAAGATGCCGCATTTTTGTCAGCTGTATGAGTAGAGGAGCAGCGGACTGTGGAGGCTGAGTCGTAGTGACTTTCAGTATTTTTGATATAGTGCAGCTGAAGTCTGCTCACGGCAAAGATACAATAACACACAAAGACAGGGCTGAGGCCCGCTGAGGCCCGCCTCCTGCAGGGGGAGGATGGGCAGCAAATGGCGTAGTTGTCACAGTAGCCCCCCCCCCCCCCCCGACGCGTGGCTCTAGCCGCGCTATGACACCGACCCCGGGACCCAGCTACGCTCCTCCGGGACATTCACCTCCCACTCCACGAGGTCCTGGAGGCCCCCAGCCCAGCGTCTCGAGTCGACAATAGAGTGGACGGAGTATGCCGGAGCCCCCTCGATGTCAAGAGGAGGGGGAGGGACCTGCCGAAACTCACACCCCTGAAGGGGACCAACCACCACCGACCTGAGGAGAGACACATGAAACGAGGGGTTAATACGGTAGTCAGGAGGAAGATGATAAGTTACCTTGTTGACTCTCCTCAGGACTTTAAAGGGCCCCACAAACCGCGGGCCCAGCTTCCGGCAGGGCAGGCAGAGGGGCAGGTCCTTTGTTGAGAGCCAGACATGGTCGCCCGCAGGTGTCGGGGTGCCTTACTCTGGGCGCACACCGAGCAGGAAGAGACGTACACCCTCACGTCCTTGGCCAAGGTGGGCCACCAGTATTTACCGGCCAGGGCCCGCATGGTCTGCCCGATACCAGGATGACTGGAGGAGGGAGAGGTGTGGGCCCAGTAGATGAGCCGGTCATGGACAGACTTTGGCACATATGTGAGTCCCTCAGGGCATGCGGGCGGAGAGGGCTCGTCACGCTGTGCACGAACGATGTCCGCATCCAATTCCCACACTACCGGAGCCACGATACATGATGCCGGCAGTATGGGAGCATCAGCCACTGGCCGCTGCTCCGTGTCATGCTGACGAGACAGCGCGTCGGCCCTGACGTTCTTGCTCCCCGGCCTGTAAGTGAAAGTGAAGACAAACCGGGAGAAGAACATAGCCCATCTGGCCTGGCGAGGAGTCAGCCTCCTCGCTGCCTGCATGTACTCCAGGTTGCGGTGGTCAGTCCAGATGAGGAAAGGGTGTTTGGCCCCCTCTAACCAGTACCGCCATGCTGACAGGTCTCTCACCATGGCCAGCATCTCACGATCACCCACGTCGTAATTACGCTCTGCTGCACTGAGCTTCTGTGAGAAGAAGGCGCAGGGTGGAGCATGTTCCGATGCCCCGTTCGTTGGGAGAGGACCGCCCCGATACCACTGTTGGATGCGTCCACCTCCACAACGAACTAGAGCGACGGGTCGGGAGCGGTGGTGAAACGGTGTTTTCCCTCAGGAGGGAGGTGATCGGAGCAACGACCTGGCTAAAGTCCCAGATAAACCTCCTATAGTAGTTGGCGAAGCCTAAGAATCGTTGCACTCCCTTAACCGTGGTTGGGGTCGGCCAATTACGCACAGCGTCAATGTGATGCTCCTCCATAGTCACACCTGTGCGAGAGAAACGATAACCCAGGAAGGACACGGACGACTGGAAGAACAGACACTTCTCGGCTTTCACGTACAGATCATGCTCCAACAATCTAGCAAGCACTTTACGCACCAACAACACATGCTCAGCGCGAGATGCCCTGTATATCAAGATGTCATCAATATACATCACCACACCCTCGCACAACAAGTCCCTGAAAACATTGTTGATGAAAGATTCAAAGACTGATGGAGCATTCATCAAACTGTACGTCAAGACTAAATATTCATAATAGCCAGAGGTTGTACTGAAGGCTGTTTTCCATTCGTCCCCTTTCCGGATATGCACTTGGTTATAGGCACTCCTGAGGTCCAACTTCGTAAAAAAGTGGGCATCCTCTCGACCTCCGCAGAGATTAAGGGAAGAGGGTAACTGAACGGGATGGTGATTTTGTTCAGCGCCCCGTAATCGATGTAAGGGCGCAAACCACCGTCCTTCTTTTTCACGAAGAAGAAACTCGAGGAGACCGGTGACCGGGAGGGCCTAATGAATCCCTGTCCTAACGCTTCCTTAATATATGCGGACATCGCAGCAGTCTCGGTGCGACAGTGGATCCACGCAACCCTTAGGGAGTGCGGCTCCCTTTAAGAGGTTTATCGCGCAATCTCCCAGCCTATGAGGCGGTAATACAGTGGCCTTAGCCTTGGAAAAGACCGATGCCATGTCCCTGTATTCGGGAGGAATTGGCACTGCGGGAGCACTGTCCGGACTTTCCACCGTGGTCGAACCCACGGAAACACCCAAACACCTACCGTGGCACTTTCGCGACCACCCCGAAAGGACCTGACTAGGCCAGGATATGACGGGGTCATGGAGAGACAGCCAGGGGAAACACAAAACGACGGGGAACGTGGGAGAATCCATAACGTGAAGGGAAATGGTTTCGCTGTGTCTGCCGCAAGTGACCATAAGGAGCGGGACAGTACACTCGGTTATCAAGCCCGACCCTAGTAGCCAGTTGTCTAACACTGTCACGGGTAGGGGTGTGGTAAGGACCTGTAGGGGAATGTGTGCACGTAATGCGAAATCCCTGTCGATGAAATTGGGAGAGCGGGAGAACGGAAAACCGGGGAACTCAACAGGGACGGTGCAGAGTGAGTGGAAAGGAAATCGGTGAATGGGCATGAGCCCCCTGGGGTGATGCGTAAGCGCCATGTCTGTCGCCTCCAAAGTCAGGGGAGGAGGTGTAGCGCAGAGCAGCGGAGCTGCCACAACGCTTCTTTAAACAACTCAGTTTTCCTCCTCCTTGCCCTCGGCCTGGGAGTGCAGCCGTCCCCAGGTCCATAGGGGCGGCGGTGTCCAGGTGCTGGGGTGGAACGGACGGGCCCTCGCCAGGACGTCCTTGAGTAGCCAGCATATTGTCGAGACGGATAGACATCTCGACCAGCTGTTCAAAAGAGAGGTCCACGTCCCAACATGCTAGCTCCCTTCGGACGTCTTCCCGCAGGCTGCAGTGGTAGCGATCGAAGAGGGCCCGGTCATTCCACCCAGAACCCGCTGCCAGGGTTCGTAACTCCAGAGCGAACTCCTGCGCCGATCTTGTCCCCTGCCGTAGATGGAAGAGTCGTTCGCCCGCCTCTCTCCCCTCGTGTGGATAGTCGAAGATGACTCGGAAGCGGCGGACGAACTCCTCGTAGCTGCCCCGGATGGGGCTTTTCCAGACAGGCAGGAGACGAGTGAGGAGATCTTCTGGGCGTCTGTCGGTGCAAGATCAATCGCCTGGAGTGCGATGTCAATTTGCAGAAGGAAACCCCGGCAGCGGTCCGCCGTCCCGTCATAATCCCAGGGAAGCGGATTGGCCAGGGTTGAGGAGTGTTGCTTTATCACCTCCGCAACACCGGCCCCATCTTCGGCTCCTCTGTGTTCCATTTTTGAAAGGTGTGTTATTCTGTCAGCTGTATGAGGAGAGGAGCAGCGGACTGAGGAGGCTGAGTCGTAGTGACGTTCAGTATTTTTAATATAGTGCAGCTGAAATCTGCTCACGGCAAAGATACAATAACACACAAAGACAGAGGGAGCTGAGGGAACATATATACTTGGGGAACTGACTGGATGATGATCAGGTGCGCTAAACGAGACAACAGGTGTGATGGGTTGATGATGGGCGGTGGTGTCAGAAGGCCGGTGACATAGAGCGCTGAGGCCCGCCTCCTGCAGGGGGAGGATGGGCAGCAGATGGCATAGTTGTCACTATTTTGTATATTTTCATTGGCTGAAATTAAAAGATGACAAATATGGTACATTTCCAAAGAATGACACAGTCCCTCCCTAAAGGCCAACAACAAATTAAAGTTGTTCCAGGCTCATATGAGTGTTAACAACAACCGGGGGTCAAGAATACCCTCAGAGCAACATATAATTGCATCTCTGTGGGCATTTTACCATCTCTGTATGCATTCTAAATGGCACCCTATTCCCTATACTGTATGGCGCACTACTAACCTTGCAGACCTGGAGATCGTTCTTCTCTGGAAGAAACCATATGCTTTTTGGATGCTGTGCTTAACATTTATAAACTCTACAAACATTAACATTTGCATTAATAGAACCTCTATTAACATTTTAATAGAAACTTACAGAAGCAGTTAAAAGTACCTTGACACAACTATACATTTTTACTGGCCCAATGCACTAACCACTATCTGCCAACCCAAGTTCATATAAATATTAACCGACACCACTTTGCTGAATACAACCTTCTGTAGCTATGTTGTAGAAATCCTAAAATAAAACTGTTTACGGTTATATTGCACATTTATCTGGTGGGTTTTCGAGGTATGCATCCATGCATGCTTTTTGGGTTAATATCGGCTAGATCATAGATTATGGGTTTCCACAATTCTCTTGTCTTTTCACTTGATGAAAAAGTCACTTATCGTCACCTATATTGATAGTTATTTTGTCAATGTCATTCACTAATGAAAGAAAAACAAAGTTTTTGTGCCATGAAATAAAATAGCTTTGGCTGTGTAAAGTTTATATTCGGTCTCACTAGAAATTGCTCACTTCTGACTATTCCAAGTAGTTAGTTAATTGAAACTACTAAGCCTATTACTGACAAACAAGCTGTTAAAATGGCCAGTGGCAAATCTATAGATTTTATGGACTATATTTGTGGTGGAGCTAAACTTAATAAGAAACGTTAGTCAGTTAAACACAATGCTTAATTATGTCTAGCAAAATATTCAAACTTGACCTAGTGTTAAAGCTTGACAAAATTATCTAATGTCGAGGTGCTATACAGTGGGCAAATGTGCAGCACTGTGGGGTAGTGGTTAAAGACACAGCCTCTCATGTGGGAGACCTGGGTTTGAGACTAATAAAGGCAACAATATTTATTACTTTTAATTGCGAGCCAGATGAACTGGACTTGCCTGGTTCCTTTTCTGGTTACTGGACACAAGTAACTAAGCAGTGCAAAACAGTACAAGCTGTCAAGCTGTACATTCATCTCTGTCTTAGACTACATTGATATAATTTACAGTACCAGTCAAAAGTTTGACAAACCTATTAATTTAAAGATATTTCAAAATGTTACTATTTTCCATATTGTAGGATCATAGTGAAGACATTAACACTATGAAATAACACATATGGAATTATTTAGTAACCAAAATAGATGTATATTTTTTATTCTTCAAAGCAGCCACACTTTGCCTTGATGACTTTGCAGACTCTTGCCATTCTCTCACCCGGAATGCTTCTCCAACAGTGTTGGAATTCTCACATATGCTGAGCAATTGGACTCTCATCCCAAACCATCTAAATTTGGTTGAGGTCAGGTGATTGTGGAATCCAGGTCATCTGATTTTGCACCATTACTATTTTTCTTGGTGAAATAGCCCTTACGCAGCCTGGAGGTGTGTTTTGGGTGATTGTCCTGTTGAAAAACATATGAGGCAGTGTCAACTGGCAGTGTCACCAGGAAATCACTCACACACCATAACACCTCCTCCTCCATGCTTCACGATGGAAACCACACATGCAGTGATCATCCGTTTACCCACTCTGCTTCTTATAAAGACAACAACGATTGGAACCAAATATTTCAAATGTGGATCGGAGGATATCAAAGGACAGATTTCCTCTGGTCTAATGTCCATTTCAAATTTTTCTTGGCCCAAGCAAGTCTCTTCTTATTGTTGTCCATCCAGGCCCGGATTCAAGGAGGAGCTAATTCGGTCATTGCCCCCCAGAAATAATCTGTGTCACCAGTTTTGTTTCTGATTAAATACTGCAAATAGTATAGGAATTAGGTATGTCGGTCCTGTGTCCATTATTAGTGGTTTCTGCGTGAATTTACCATAAAGGCCTGATTTGTGTAGGTTCCTCTGAGCAGTTGATGTTGAGACTTGAACTGTGAAATAGTTTGGGGTGCAATCTGAGGGAAATTTATTTGGCCATTTCTAAGACTGGTAACTCTAATGAACTTATCCTCTGTAGCAGATGTAACTATGGGTCTTCCTCTCCCACGGCAGTCCTCATGAGAGACAGTTTCATTATAGCGCTTGATGGCTTTTGTGACTGTACTTGAAAAAACTTCTTGAAATTTTCTCATTCGAGCTGTTCTTACCATAATCTGGACTAATACAGTACAGACAGAGTTATAGTCTTCTGTGTAACAACCCTACCTTGTCACAACACAACCGATTGTCTCAAACACATTAAGAAGGAAATCTACTCCACAGATTAACTTTAAACAAGGCACACATTTTGATTGAAAAGCATTCCAGGCAACTAGCTCATGAAGCTGGTTGACAGAATGCAAAGAGTGTGCCAAGCTGTCATCAAGAACCTACAATATCAAATATAAATGTATTTTCATTTGTTTAACACTTTAAGTTACTGCATGATTTGTTATTATTTTTATGTCTGAACTATTATTCTCCAATGTAGGAAATAGTAAAAATAAAGAAACACCCTTGAATGAGTAGGTGTGTTCAAACATTTGACTGGTTCAGGCCTCAAACACTACCCTAAAGGCACTTGATTCAATACGTACAGTGTCATGCAGCCCTAAGGTATATTACCAACAAAAAGTATCTGATATCTCATTGTGAACTCTAAACTACTGCTGGCTAGTCTTAGCTGACTATATAGGCTTAAACATTTTCTATGCTATGACTAAAAAGAAAATTCTGGGAAATAATATCGTTACCATTTACAGTTGCTCTCTCCTACTTCTAGCTATTCCTAAATAAAACTCTATTTTATTCTTTGCACACCAGTTTGAAACTTAAATATATTGTTTCCTTTGAGGTTCAAATATTTAGAAAATATGTTAATTAATAATATTAATGTTACTAGGCACATGTACAGTACATTTGACCAATTCTATGTAAAACATTTCTGTATTATTAATTACGATTTTTGTATGGTTTGGTATGTCTTATATTTTCAGAAACATGCCACCCCCTCCTCGCTGCTTTCTTGGTTGGAACAGGTCTCTCTGGGTAAATGAAATTAATTAAATAAAGGTTAATTAAAGGTAAATAAAGGTTCATTAAAAATAAGAAAATCCTAAACGTGGACACCCTTGTGACAAATAATTCAAATAAGTATTATCATTCTGGGGACCTCTGATGTTCTGCTGATGTTTTCAAATTGAATTATGAATACTGTGGCATGTAGAATAGAGATAAACAGCAAATAAAGAACATAAGTTCTGCTAGTTTGCTGTTCATACTGTATGTAGTAGCCTACATGGCAACAGCTCAGGAATTACTGTCCTTAACAGCATCTGAAAATGCTACAATTTTCTATATATTGTAGATTGCACTGCTTTTGCCATGCAGCCCAGATCAAAATGAGTTAAATTTTACGTAATGGCAAGAGCCATCCCTTACATTGTACGGCACAGAGATATAGACAGATTTAGATTTAATGTTTATGTAGTCTGGAAGGAGAGAATCATTTACTTGCTGAGTGTACTGTTTTATGGCAACTCAGTTGGGGGAATGGATTTGCTAACTTCATATTTACTGGTGACGTTGGTTAGCCACCTGCTTTCCTAACGTTCAGCCTTCACTAATACATTTGGCTGTTTACTACAGCTCATCAACATAGTCATAACCACAGAACGTATATGGTCCTAAGCCTTTAAAATCATAGGCATTACTATTGTAGGTATTTTCAAAGGGTAAAACACAGTGGTGACGTACAATTGAACTACAACAGCTTCACCAACATGTTGAGTCATCTTCCAGTGGTAGGAATCTTTTCTGAGTAACAGTTTTTTGTCACGCTGTGATCCAGTGTTTTTCTGTGCTCAAGCCATATGTCAGGAAGAAATAACACAAGCACATTGTATTTCAAAAGAAAGATATCTTTTCTTGAAAGATAATTGGGCCACTCTGTTTGGAGTAAAGCCTTGCTCTATGCTTCAGCTGCATTGACAGTGTCAGCATATTGTCCCGCCACCTCATTTCGGTGTAATACTTTTGAAAGACATAGATTGGGAAACAAAATTTTACCTCTGTTCCGAGAGATTGTGTGTGTGTTACCGTGAATGTATGAGGATGTGTGGGTATGTTTGGGGAAAGGGGCGTTGCTTAAAGATTCAAGAGTGGTTTTGTAAAGAATGGAAGAGATGAATGCCTGCTCCACCACCAGTCAGGATCTTTGATCTTTTGCCAAAGTGCCTTGAAATAATATTTGAGACCCACAAACCCTAATAAAGTTTTGCTAGTCACATGGATGATTTGTCAAGTCTCAGCAATTGTGTGGTCTAGGCAGAATGAACAGAACAAACGACTGTCATCAAATGGTTTCTAACCACAAATCACAATGTCACAATGCATTTATTTGAACTTAAAGTGAAACAGCCGTCCACCTAGATTTTCCTTCTGCTGTCATGAGTATTTAATCTATTCAACACCACTCTAGACATGGGAGTGGATTTGTGAGGTGCGAGGGTGGCGTGTGCTATTAAGGAGAGGCAAAAATAAGAAAACGACAGCGACACGAGAACAGCGTTTCAATACTTTTTATAACAATGCTCATGCAGCACCACACGCTCACGACATCAACAGGACACCTGTGAGGTGCGGGTGCTAAACCCAAGTGGGTGCTTAACCACATAATAACTGATGAGGTGCAGGTGTGTGTGCGTATATTTTTTTTTGCTGCCATCATCTCTAGCCGCTGGTAAGTGGTACACTGGTGAGGGAGAGCACCGGAGAGGGACAGAGCACGCAGCGCCACGTGGCGCTGTTCGTGAGTAAAGAAGTTGTCTGTAATTGGTCTATGTATGCCCGATGTGGCAGCCCTCCGACCCCCTTCATTTCAGATGTTTAAAGCAGAAGTCAAGTTTCAGTTGGACATTGTGTTTTGACGACTAAAGGAATCTTTTAATCTTTGTTTGTATCACCAACAGGGCTTTGCAATACAGTTTAAAGCAGTATTTCCACACCCTATAAGTACAGACCCATACATCATCCAGTGAAAAGCGGGAAAATTATGATGTCTGCAGCAAATGTTTGTTTGAGATTTAAAAGCAGACACACCAAGGACAATTCAGAGACAGGGGCCTCAAGTAAATCATAGGCACACTGTATGGGTTCAAATGAAGTTATCTAAAATCAATGGGCCTGGGGTCCAGTATTACTGTATCGTCCAAATCAAACAATCATCAGAGTAATTCATATTTGTGAAGTTCTCTGTCACTGTAAAGGGGTAAATGTCATCAGACCATTGCAATTCTTTACTGCAAATCACTGGCAATAAACATACACTACCAATTTTCAATTAACAGGTGTACCATGTTAAAAGTAAATTTGTGGAACTTAATGCGCTAGAGTGGGTAGGGTGGGTATACAGTCAACCATTGTTAAGTCAGTAACATAGCAGTATGCATTATGGCAAAAACCTTTCTTCAACTGCAGTCTCATAAGACATCAAGCACTATTATAAACCTGGCTGACAAGAAAGGATGACCCAGAATTACCTCTGTTGCAGAGGATAAGTTCATCATCAAGTTTACCAGCCTCAGAAATGGCCATTTTACTGCACCTCATATTGCAGGCCAAATAAATGGTTCACATAGTTCAAGCAACGGAAGCATCTCAACATCAAGAAAGAATGCCTACAGTGTGAAAAGCTGTAATCGAGGTAAAGGGTGGTTACTTTGAAGAATCTAAACTATAAATGTATTTTTATTTTATTTGCTGAACATTTGAATGCCACATAATTTCATATGAATTATTTCCACAGTAAAACGAAAGAAATACCCTTGAATGAGTAGGTGTGTCCCAACTTTTGACTGGTACAGCATAAGCCCCTCTCTCCAAGTCATTACGGATGGCCACTCTCCAAAGCTATATGGGCTAGAATATAAATCTCAGTCAGCTTTGCTGCAACTTCCCTCAGTTCAAACATAAATCCCAACCTCGGACAAGGCCATACGCTTAGGGTGCGCTTCAGAAACCACTCCCTCGTCCCCTACACCCCCGCAAATCCTCTTCCAGCCCCTCCATTCTTACAAACCAAACAGTGGAAACCCATAAAATGTCAACTGGAAATAGTACACAAAAAGGGTAAAGACAAAGGGATTGAGGCATCTGTCGGAGAACAAAGAACATCTGCGTAGATGGAGACAGGCGGTCCATGGGCTCAATGAGGAACAATATGCGCCTGGGGCAATTACTTCCACACAGCCTCGTTCACCAGGAGGAAGTCATCTGGAGCTGGAGCCATAACTCTGAACCAGTCCACACTCCCAGACAAAGCCCTGTGAAGAGCGAGGATGCCGGTTGGGCCAGGGGAGACATATGCTGGCTAAAGAGCCTGAGTGTTTTTAACTGACCCGGTAATGGACTGCGGTCGCCATCAAGGTGCATCTGCTGGAGTCCATGTTTTATGGGCCGGGTCTTATTGTGTTTCTACTGATGCTGTGAGAGGAAGGGCTATAGGTTCTCATATAAAGGGGAGACCTAAAGTCTGCTCGCCCATATTTCAGATCAGTGAAAAACTGATGGTGAAAGGCCACAGGGCTGATTGTGGCCGCTGACTGCTTTGCCTTTCTCTTTGCCCACAAGAACACATCGACAATTATTTTAACCATAATGAACCTCACCAATTATAATAAAATAAGGAGCTACACAGCAAATTGGCCAGTGCTAACTTTAGCGTTGACTTTTCAATTATTGTGTTAAGGATGTGACACTCACAACATTCCTAAACCTTACAGTCAATCTAAATGCAAGTTCTACTTAGTCAATATATGTACAAGATTTGTTAAGAAAGTATTTATAGATCAAGGATGTGGATTAAATCAACATGGTAGTGTGGTCACATCCCTATCCTCAGGTTTTTCAGAAATTCTAGTTGAATGATTCTTGAAAATGGCAAAGAACGAGTAAAACAGCTGGACATTTTAATGGATTGTGGGGACGTTAGTGGAATAGCAATGGCACTTGAAGACCGAATGGCCTAAAATCAGGCCGAGTTTGTCTAATGGATTAATGCATAAGATTAATTGGTGTTGACTATACTATTAACAAAGCCTAAATCCTTGTGAAATCAGCAACTACAGACCTGTTCTTTGAAACTTTGCAAAATACATTGTTTATGTCAATAATGACTATAGTAGCTGAAAACAGCTGGCATTTAATGGAATATCTACACAGGCGTCCTGAGGCCTATTATCTGCAACCTTCAGTCCTGTGTTCTAATGGCACACTCTGTTTCCTAATCCAAGCTTATTATTTTACAAAGCAAATCGATCACAAGAAAAACCCTTCTGCTATTATGTTAGCACATCTGAACACTGTTGTGATGATTAAAGAAGCAATAAAAATGGCTTTTAGATTAGTTGAGTATCTGGAGCATCAGAAACTGTGGACTCGATTACTGGCTCAAAAGGGCCAGAAACAGAACTTTCTCCTGAAACCCTGTGGACTGCATTTATTTGGAGACAATTTCCCCTACAGCAGTACCAAAAGCATAGTTCTAAACTATGCAAGAACTATTTACGGAAGAAGCCGTCAGCTGATATTCAGTGTATAATGGAGTGGCAAGCCCAGTCACCTGATCGGTTGTGGGAGCAACTTGTCTGTATAGTACGTAATAAGTGCCCATCAAGCTAGTCCAACTTTTGGGGTGAAATTTATTGAGATTACCTCAACAAACTGACAACTAGAATGCCAAGGCCTACAAGGCTATATTTCCTATTCAAACTAGTTTTATGTTTGTTTTCATGGAAAACATGGACATTTCTATGTCATCCCTGTCAGCTCCTTGGGCAGACGGAGACGAAGTAGGAGACAAAGACGTATGCTGTATATTCATATATATTTAATAAACAGAGCTGACTTGCGCTCATAAGTAGAGACAATAACACGCAAAGACAGGGGGAACAGAGGACACATATATACTGGAATGGTAATGACTGGATGAGGATCAGGTGCGCTAAACAGGACAACAGGTGCGATGGATTGATGATGGGCGAAGGTGTTTAGAAGGCCGGTGACATCGAGCGCTGAGGCCCGCCTCCTGCAGGGGGAGGATGAGCTGCAAATGGCGTAGTTGTCACAATCCCCAACTTTTGAAACAGTAGTGTATAACAAAAGTGGATTTCATAGGTAATATCATGAGAAAAAATTATTCCAACAAATATGCAATTTCTTAAACTCAAATGGTTACCTATTTCTAATTGGGAATTTAGCCCGATCATAGCAGTGAAAATGCCCTTTTCAATTACATTCGTCTAAACACTCATTCTGGTAAAATGTCAGTCCTATTGTTATTGGACAATAGTGTAGTGTTTGACACAGCTGAACATACTATACTACTAGACAGATTGGAAAACAGAATTTGTTTAAGTGACATATGGTCCCGAATACTTTGTTTCCATTGGCAATTACAGTGCTCTCCACAATTATTAGCATACCTAATAAAGAAGAGCAAACAAGAAAAGGAACCAAGCCAGCCTAGTTTAGCACAATTATAAAGAATTGATGTTGTTACCCTAACTAGATTTGAACCGGGGTTTACCATGTGACAGGCTGTGTCTTTAACCACTAAATCACTAAGTCATACATGTGCTAAGTGTTCTGCATTGTTAAACCAATTACTCAAAACGAATTCCCTACATTACCTAACATCCCAACCAACAACAGATATAACAGGGTTGATACACTACATTCAATGTGTTAAATTAGAGATTACTGTAGGGACCGATTAGGATATACTACCTCATCAAACAATTGTCTCGACATTAGATCATTTTGTCATTCAATAACGTTATGCCAAGTTTGGATATTTAGTTAGACACCATTAAGCATTGTGTTAAACTGACTTGTGTTTTTTATTAAGGTAAATTCCACTTCAAAATAGCATCTATGAACTGTATGGCTTTTGCTATTGGCCGTTTTAACAGCTTATTAGTCAGTAATAGGCCTACTAGCTTCTACTAACTGCTTGGAATTGTGCAAGAATTGAGCAATTGCTAGCGAGACTGAAGATGAACTATACACTGCCAAAGCTAATTCATTTACTGTCACAACAATGTTAATTTTTCTTTCATTTGTGAATGACATTGATACAATAACTATCAATATAGGTGACGATAACTGATTTTTCTTCAAGTGAAAAGATGAGAGAATCGTGGAAACCCATCCTCTTTCACTGCGTAAGGGGTTGTGGTCTATATAACCCCAAAAACATTCTCGCTTTTTGGGTTAGTATATTGGGGTAGGATATTTTGGGGAAGTATGTGGACTTCAAAAAACCAGTAGAAATAGTCACAATAGAACCATAAAAAGTTTTATTTTAGGTTGAATATTACGTAGCTACAGAAGCTTGAAGTTTTTGTCTATCCAGAACAAATCTTAATGCATACATTGTACTGTCAAGAGGTGAGGATCAAACACGGGTCGCCAACATGTCCATGTTCTCTAAACGCCATGCTTTTTAACAGTGTGCAGTCAGTCAGTGAGGTTGTCACTCAGTTTGAGACATTTGCTCTTCTTACCCGGCTCCGCTTACTTGGTCTGGCAAAAAGGGGTTTAAAAATTCATCTTTGGGTGAATTACCTCAATGCCACAGCAAAACATTTAAAACATCCACCCTTTAATCAAAGTAAATGTATTCTGTGAATTAATTCAGAACAACAGAACGATAGAACATTATAGACTCATTCAGAGTTTTACTGTACATCCTATACAGCCATCTCCATTTGTGGGTCCAGACAGGGCCATAGGGGAGAGAACAAGCAACATATGGTACAGGTCTGTTTTATTGGGCACAGTGGGACAGAGGCCTGCACTAATGGACTATCTAACGTCTGCCCAGCCGACACTTTAATCTCTGTTGAGACCTGTGGGTCGCACATTTACCCTATAAATCAGAGAGAACTTGAGAGTTTTGAGGGAGAAAGAATTGGCTGTTACAAAGCACCACCTCTCTTCCTAGAGGAATCTCCGAGCTGTGTCCTAAATGGCAAACTATTCCCTTAACATAGCTCTGGTAAAAAAAAAAAGAACACTACACATCCAAGGAGTCATTAAGGCTACCATATTGGACTTGACTGTAATGTGTCACATGGGGCAGCTGTGGGAAAGGAACCATTGAGGTTGAAAGACGTCATGCATAGACCCAGCAGACATTCTTCTACCCTCCTGAAGTGAAAAGACACCATACAATATTTTTAGTTTACTAGTATTGTAGGTGACAGTAATAGACTCTCGGTCACTTTGCAAAATCTGGTGCTTATTCAAAGTGATTTAAAAATATATATTATTTATGTGGTTCTTGGTGTTGTCTAGTCATTATGCAATCAAATGGAAATTATAAATGAAAATTGACAGTTTAATAAATAATGTGTATGCTCTACAGATATTCATCAACAAACAATCAAAAACTAAGTAAATGTTTGCTAAGGTTAAGGTAAGTCTTAGGTTAAGAATACGTTTTAGGGCTAGGGAATGGGTTAACAACAGAGATAGGATGAGGTTTAAGGTTAGGGTTAGTTTTAGTAGATATTTAATTAAAATGTTATTGAAAGCCTAAATAAATTATGTAGATGGGTTTAGGTACAAAGCAAAAAGAGTGGTAAAATATTTCTGAATAAATGTGACTAAACAGAACAACAAGAAAAAACTGCTTTATGTTCATGTCATGGGTTCAATTCAACAGTTACTATGGCTAGAGACATCCATCCTTCAATTTTGTTCTGCAAATTGTCATTATCAAATGTGGTCTGCTAAAATGGGGCTTCCTTAGTGCCTGTGAGATCTTGAATGTGCCCTGTTCTCTTTCATTGTTTTTTAATGTAGCCTATCCATTCCCTATTATCGTTTACACCTGTGTCTCAAAGACTGACAGCAAACATTCGTTCTGTGTTTGCTGTCAGTCCTTGTGAGATATTGTTTGTATGTACCACTCTACTGAGCCTGCGTTTCCTGGGCATTCGAACCTGATACTGAACTATGCCTACTTTGACATCCTGACCTTCGCCTGCCTACCGACCGCCTCTCTGGATGTCCCCTGTTGTGCTTCAACCTCCTGCCTACGTGTTCCGTCTGGTACCGACCATTTGCCTGCCCTTTGATTTCGCTATAGCCTGGTCCCTTTTGCTCTGCCGTTTGTTCTTCATAATAAAGAAGTCTTGCACTCTGCGCATGGATCTATTCCTCCATCCAACTTGTCGGTGTGCAATCATTACAGTGCCCAGTGTCTTTTAGGCTTGTCTTTCTATATTTCAGTAGCATTAGCATTGAATGTTACGTGTTGCTTTTTATTGAAATGTAAAAATGATGTAATAAAATACCATCAGCTGAAGGTACCAGCGTTGACTAACAACAAGTGAATAGGGTTTTCGTTGGCTTCTGAGCCACAAGGCTAAGGTGTGATAAGCAGTTTTCATTATGAATACAGAGTTAATAAAATTTGTTGTGCACAGTTCGGTTACAAATTAAAAAGTATAACATGTTTCAGTTTTCAGTTAGGAATCTGCCAATGTGTAAACATTGAAAGAGTTTACACTGTTTATTTAAACTACAGTGGTTGAATTTATTAGTGAGAATATCCCACTAGTCCATTGAGAAAGTGAAAAAAACTTGGGATGGGGGCCGGGGACTGATGTAATGAGACTGTAGAGGGAGGGCCCCTCACACTGTGGGGGGTGGTCTCCCCAAAGAGTACTGTTAGAATGTATTACTAGGAGAAGAGAATAATGGGAATGTTTGGTTCTTAGGAATCCCCAGCAGAAAGCTGGGATTAACGCATTTTCTGTGTCTTGGTCTCCCTGTAAGCAGCCCCCTAAACCATAGTTCAACTGGATAGAACATTTAGGGTTTAGTACAACATGCTCTATGGTGCTAACTTTCCCTACTGTTTAAAGATTGCTTTATTTGCTATAAAGAAGTGAAATATTATAGCTAACTAGCCAAGTGTTCTAATATAAATATGTTCAATATCCAAACCACCCATAAATAAATTAAACCATAATTTAATTGGTTTATGGCATCATATGGCATCATATATGACATGTATATAATACATTGTAGTCCACACAATGTAGCCTTTGGCCTACAGTAAACAGTGCTTAACTTTTCCAGAAACTGATCAGAACTGAGTACTGGCATATTTAGATGTTAAATGGCAAATGCTTAAAGACTACTCAAGTGTAACTGCTTGTCTTCATGCACCTCACAGAACATTAATATATAGAAAGGGCAAGGTTTCTGCTCTTCTGTCAACAACTCAGCGCTGTTGACAGAAATGTTTTTTTTCGGTTTTCCAGGATGCAATATCTTCAACTTCTCCTTTCTTGGAAAGCCGGATGTAACTCCAATCATTTTACCAAGTAAAGCACAACTATTAGGTACTAATGAAATGCTTATTTACTGCCTTGTGTTGAGGTGATAGCAGTCAGATATAATAGCTTAGTGTTAATATTTGAACAGATATTATTAGATTAGTGACTAGAAAGAGCAAGAAGGGAGTTTCCAAATAGATTTTAAGTGACAAAGACCAGTGGTGAGAGCACCTGAGAATACCCTTGTTTCAAGCTTTTGTTTTGAAAATAAGAATAACTATTGCTAGGAAGAGACCAATACTTAAGTAAAGGCAAAGGCTCGTACTAGAACATTACCCATTTTTTTACTCGCCACTGTTAACATGTTCGTCTTACTGACACCTGATGGAGAAAATTAAGCATTTAACATATTTAGCCAACACAGTACATCGCCTGTGCTGTGGAGGGCAGAAGCACATTTTATTGCAGTCGTGTGTGCACTGTACAATACCTTGAAGCAACAAACAACCCCGGCTTAGGAAAATGGCCGACGTAGAGATGGATATCGCGTCTAGAAGAATGAATAATGGAAACGAACACGTGTAAGACATTTTAGAAGATTAGTCAGTCATGCATCTTTTTTTAAGTACTTTTACCCGGCCCACTGATTTTGGCAAGTCGACATTGTCGTTTGTGTATCTGTTTTCTGTAGTATTCAAACAGTTTTTGGACTAGCCAGCCAGGTGGCTAGCTAGCTGTCTCTAGATAACGCAAACCTTGCGTTAACGTTAGCTCATTACGGTACTAGCTAAACAGCTGTGTTCAAACGTGTTTTGGAGACATATTTGCATTTTGTTCTACATCCTAACTAACGATAGACCAAATAAATCTTAGTGCTATAATATACGATGACACGTTGTAGTTTACACGCAAGCTAGCTACTTTGCTAGCAGGCGCTTATTGCATAAGTTGTAGCTATCTAGGAAGCTAACGTAACGAGCTAGCCGGAGTTTGCTAGCATATTAATGCTAGCTAACTTAGCTAGGTAGCTAATTATCTGACTTGGCGGTCAAGCGTCTGTTTGTGTTGTTAGGTAATGTTTGGACATATTTTGTTTGTGCTTGCTCACTAACGAACAAAAAGTGATTTGTTTAATACTATTCTCTTTGACCCCAATAGGAAAGAGGATTTGGAGAGCCATGACAAGAGTGGCAGTGAGGAAAGTGGTGAACATTCTGAAGAAGAGGATGGGAAAGATGTTGGGGAAGGCGACGCTGAAACTAATGGAGGAAAGACCGCAGGCGGGTCCAAACATCACAGTAGTGGTAGCAAACATAAGAAGAAGAAACACAAACACCGCAGCAAGCACAAAAAACACAAGCATGCCTCTGAAGAGGACAAGGACCGCAAACGCAAACATCGACACAAACACAAGAAACACAAACGTAAAGATGGCTCCTCTCCATCAGTCCCTGTCACCAACAGCTCTTCCAGTCACCGAAAGACTGACATTTCCCCATCATCTGATGACAAGGCCTTATTGGAGGAATTGGAGAAACAGAGAGCGATGATCAAAGCAGAACTAGACAGCCAGATTATGGAGGGGGGCAAGGTGCAGTCTGGCATGGGCCTCATCCTCCAGGGTTATAACTCTGGCTCTGAGGAGGGAGACGCAGAGGGTAAAGTCAGAAACGGGGAGCAGCGGCAGAGAGCAAGTGTGGGGAAACCCATCTCTCCCCGGGGAAGGAGTAAAGCCAGACGAGACTCTGCAGAAGCAGGGAAATCTAGCACCAAGCACCACAGTCGGAGCAAGTCCGGGGAAAGAACAGGCAAGGAGTCCAAGTCCGACAAAACGACCAAAGGTGGCAAAGATGGTGCCACTAAAGACCGCAGCCGTGGCCGCAGCAAATCAAAAGAGGGGAAACGTTCCCAAAGCGGGGATAAGTCCAAGGAGAGGAGTAAGAAGTCTCCTTCCCCATCCAGCAGGAAAGCAGAGCATAGGAGCAGCCGCTTGGTCAAACGCACCTCACCCCAGCCTGAAAGCAGACCACACATGGAGCGCAGCAGCCGGAGGTCCAGATCCCGAGAGCGTCCAGGACGCTCAGAAGCAGAGAGGGATCGGGACAAGAGGCCAACAAAGTCCCCATCCAAGGATGCCTCGTCGGGGAAAGAGAACCGCTCTCCCCACCGACGTGGAGGGGGCCATAGCAGCCCCCCACGGAGACGCAGTCCCTCTCCGCGCGCTACTAGAGAATCCCAGCAGGCCTCCACCTCTAAACAGGGTTCCCCCTCTAGAGAGGCCAGGTCCCCAGCAAGGAGAGCCCGCAGCCGCTCCCCAGACACCAGGAGGAGGGATGCTGACAGACAGGGCTCCTCACCACTCAGGTTTGTTCAGATGGATATACCTTCTTGCAGATGTTATTCCTTACGTTGTTTTTTTCATTCAATTAAATTGTATTTGGAACGTGCCAAAACAATAGCTCTTCACGTTGACGGTAAATATGCTTACTGAATCCAATTGCATTGTTGGGAATGTAAAAAAATAATCCTGCAATTTCTGCATGTTGCTGCTATCAAAACTATATTGAAGGTATTTTTAAGGCAACTTTGTAAATGTGGCAAGGGTGTGTTATGTGCAAGATATGCAACAGTAGCTTTACAGCCAAAAAGCATAAGAGGAAGTTTTACCGTTCAAGTTTGGTTTAAAGTCAATTGCAATAAAGTAATTAGAACACTTTTGTATATAACTAAGTGAAGTAAGCTTATTGTAAGTGTGCAATTTCAGGGAAATTTGAGTTTAGCTTAAACGTTGGTACAACTACTTAACCAAAAATGTTTAGTTTGCAAATATAGTAAGAATGAATTTATGAATGGGGTAAGTATAGGTAAATTAATGACGTCATTTATCAATAACATTACTGTTATTATTTTACATTTACCCTATGCCCAATGACTTGTATTGTTCCTGTGTATTTTAGTTTTTTTTTGTCTGAAGCACTTAACGGTGCTGTTAGCTTGGACATGGCAACAGCCCCATATTGAAAGGTTTACTGGGGTATTTTGATTGCGCCGTTGGTCTTCTAAGTTATAAACAACACAATATGCATCGAGTTGCATTGCCGTCAGCGCCGCGTTGCATTGCCGTCAGCGCCGCGTTGCATTGCCGTCAGCGCCGCGTTGCATTGCCGTCAGCGCCGCGTTGCATTGCCGTCAGCGCCGAGTCAACCTGACGTTTTACCTGCTACACAGCTCGTTTTTTCGTTACATATAAACTACATTATACGTGTTGCATTGGCATCAGCGTCAAGCCAACCTGACGTTTTACCTGCTACACAGAGGGCGTTATTTTCAAAAATGGGAGGAGAGTGGCCAACGAATGTTCTTTTTTTTAATAATGGGTAAATAAAATATCTAAGTTTTTCACAATTATTACATTGCTGCCAGTGGAATATGAAACTGTCCTCTAATACACAAGTTGCTCTTTTTTGTTGTTTGCTAGCAGCAAAACTACTGCTAGCTACCTAGCTAGATTACAGCTGACCTTGGCTTCATTAATCTTCATTCAGTTCCAATCATGTAGCCAATCTCGTCCCATGCTCATTCTTCTCAATAATTTCTTTATACAATGAGTAAATTGTCATAAAAAATACTATACTTCCCCACTTCCATAAACAGTCATTTGCCATCCATCAAAAACTTTTACCTCAGCAAGCTTAGTGTATTGGCTAATCTGCGGCATCATCACAAAAAACGACACTATTAAATAGGCGGACAAAAGTAATACCAGTAGCCCACAGGGCTAAAACATTTATCTGTATTCCCCCCACATAACTGGCTAGTATAAATCACCATCAATTCGGATTTGTTTTTTAACACACTCATTCTGACCCCACAAATCTATTTCTTATTTCAATTTACAAGACAAAATGAACACATTGTGTTAATGTGATGTAACATTCCACCAGTTTTGAATTAAAGAGTAACTACAAGAAAAACTAGATTACTTTCTAGACCTGATGTAGTGGCTGCATTTTTATGGATTTAGGACATTTATTATTGTATTTTTTTTCAGTTAAAACATTTGAGTTAATGAAACAACATCAGAATAACATTAACCTGAAGATATATTGAAAAAATCTTAACCCAGGCTTATGGCAATGCATGCCACTAATGTGGGTTATGTAGCAGTGATGTAATCTGTCAGTTTACTCTACAGGAAGCGAATACGGCCAGATACAGGGCCAGGGGGTAGAGCAAGGTCACGGGAGACCAGCCCCAGAGGTGCTGCCCAACGACGCAGGATGAGCCGCTCTCCCTTCAGGAGAAGGTCCCCATCGCCTTTCCGGAGAAGGAGCAGGTCTCCACTGAGACGCAGGTGAGACCAGGAGAACCGAGTGGTTAAAAGCAGAGGGGCTATTCCAGCCTTATTGGTTAGACATTTTCACACAATCAGAAAGAAATTGCCTCAAATTTTTTATCAATGATAAATTAAACATTTAAATGTGTATTTGTCGAATCGTATAGAGGATATGTAGATACATAATTACTGAACTGTAAGTCCACTATCATAATGGACAACTAAACTTTATCTTATGGAATGGACAAGCAATTTAGGGAGAAGAAAGACGTTGACAAAAGTCTATGAATCTTACATTCTTAAAGTAAAATATTAATATGCACTTTCAAGGGATGGCGCTGTTGGCATACAGGAATATAAATTAAAAAAACTCAAAATTCAGATTTAGAGAGAGAAATCAACCATTAGGTCCATTATGAATGTGGTGTTGTGCTAATGTATGTGTTTTGTATATGAAAGATTAACCAAATTTTCTTAGGGTTAACCTGTCTGATTCCTGCTTGTCTCAGGCGTAGTCCACATGGGATTTTTTTACCCCTTCATTTTTCCAAAAAAATCCTGTCCAGGCAAGCACTGTTTAAAAAAGAATAATTCAAAACACGCTGTTAAGCACTGTAAAAGTATGTTCCAAACCAACCGGCGACTATATAATCCTAACCTTGAAGCTGTGTTGGGGTATCAGAAGCCTGAAGAAAGTTATTACCGGTTGCGGTAGAATAACTACAGTGGCATGAGTGTTGGATATCGCAGTGACCTCCGTAGCACATTCTGACACCTTTTGTTCCTGTAAATTTAGTTCCTGTACATCTAGTAACTGTACATTTGTGTAAATGTAGAAGTCCAGTTAGCAAGATTAAAACCATCACATCTTTTGGCTACGTCCACCATTATACAAAATCTCCAGATGTAAATTAAGGAGATAACAGGCACACTGATTTTGCAAGCTAAAATCCCAGTTGGACACAGGTTGGAATAACGAATATTGATAATTGTGATAATACCCATATACTTCTATGCAACCATATGCTAAAGTTTTCTTATAAAGACTCAATTACCAATTTTATCATTAATTTAAGCAATTTACAGGCAGTAGAGAACTACGAAATGTATGATTGTTCAAATGCAATGCTAATTATTTGTATTTATTGTTGTTCAAGTGCACTTTTCTGGAACAACTTTTTTAAAAGACACATTAGTTAGCCATTTGTGATTATTGCATGGTTATTTATGATCAATGGTATTTTTCATTCTTAAATATTGATTATTTGCAAAAAACTATGTATTTTTTTAACTCTCAATTCAATTGAGTATTTTTGGCTTTGTCGCCCATGTTTATCATTCATCTTTCATCTACGTTGTTGTACATGAAAAAGAGTTTCCTGTGCATTACATTGTTTGTTCTCAGAGAATCTCGTTTATGAGCAGTATTGGTATTGTAATTTTCACTCTATCCAAATTAAATCAAAATCAAATCAGGTCCTCATGGGAGGTTCGTGCCCATACCATGCCATACTATCATGTCTTTGCCTATTAATGAAGTAGCCTACCTTTTTAATTTGATTGAATTTGCAAATCACTTGGTAAAGACGCATGTATTTGGTTGTGGCCAACCATCCATCAGGAAAGTTACGGGCTGGCAATGCTCGTGTCCTGCATTCTTCCATTGTTTCAAGTTGATTCCTCTGAGAACTCCACAGAGCATACCATTTAGTATCTGAAAATGCAGAGTGCTTAAAAACTGACATTTAAAACATTTTTGTTGATGTTATTTTTTCTTGACCATGAAAATGTGGCTACTTTTTGCTTCCCTGAAAAAGCTTATTGCTTTGTGTTCCAAGTCATTCAGATGGATTATTATAATAAGATATATAAGGCCCCAGCTTTTGAAAGTGCCGGTGTTCTCCTGCCTTTTATAACATTTTTGTCAGACAAGTGTGGATCACACAGTTACATGCTTGTGTGCCACTTGTCTTACAGTTGCATTCCACAACACACGTTTTCTTAGATCAGGGCTTGCCTGTTTCTCGAGGGACAAAACATTTTTACTGTTTAAATTCCAAGAGATCAGTGAATAAATCTTAACACAACAAAACACCATAGCAAAATGTAGAATGGCTCAACTAACATCTTGGCCAACTTGTGTAGATTATTTACCGATTTTTATATTTTATTCAGTTCTGCCTTGATACATAGCTCAATAGACCTGGTTTTAACCCTCCCACCTCTAACAATTCCATTCTACTGCAGTGGCTGTGAAAAATATTAACATTATTGTATTACTTTTCAGGAAATACTACAATTCCTCAAAACAATATTGCTGATATCAGAGTAAGGCTTTACAAGCCAAAGTTCTTGAAGGGTTACCATAAAAATACTCCATTCCCCACATTACTTACTGCAGATCACCGGAAAGAGACAGATATGGCCGTCTCCGACAGTATGGCCGACGCTCCAACTCCCGGGACAGGGACAGGCGGAGGAGGCGTAGCCGAGACGAAGACAAGTTCAAGGGAAGCCTCTCCGAGGGTATGAAGGCTGACAAGGAGTCCTCCTCTGAGGAAGTGTGAGTAAAGGGGAAAAAACACATGCAGTCTAATGTTACACCGCAATATGGCCGTTCTCCTGGTTATTGTTTTTTAAGTGAGATCATTTTCTGCTTAGGCTGGAGGACTTTGATGGTGAAGAGGTAGATGAAGAGGCCCTCATAGAGCAGCGGCGTCAGCAGCGTCTGGCTATCGTCCAGGTCAGTTGCAGTTCTCCTTTACTTCTCACCAATCTTTTCAGGGTTAAACCTCTCCCTGTTATTCATATCTGCATAGATGGACCCGCATTTACTACGCCGTATGAGATGGGACATTTCTGATTTGCCCTTTTTCATAATTTCTTATATACATTGAAGTAATTTAGAAGACCTTGGTCTTATCCGAGGCTATTTTGAGTAGTGAGTATTTTCATACGCTCCCCCTCACCGTTTGGAAACAAAACCCTTGCCCAATTCTGACTAATTCCTGTCCTGGGTCAGAAATATCGTAGTGCTAACGAGGATAGCATGGCGTCCGTGGCATCGGAGCCCAGCAGCCCCCAAAGCAGCACACGAAGCCGTTCACCCTCGCCTGATGACATCCTTGAACGTGTGGCTGCCGACGTCAAGGAGTATGAGCGGGAGAATCTGGACACGTTTGAGGAGAACATCAAGGCCAAGCAAGGCCTTATCACACAGGAGAAAGATGGTAAGGGGTTCTGTCTGGAAAACGATTGTTTCTAGATTAAATTGTGCTACTTTTCACAACTGGTTCTAGAATTGCAAATTGATAGTACAAACATTTTCCTCATTGCTGCTCAAGAAAGTGTGAGCTTTTGTTCAGCCATGGAAATAAGTGATTTAAACAGGTTGACCCATTGAAAGACAGTGAATACACTATAGACAAACTACAGTATTTTGTACCAGTACCGGTTACTTTAAATGTCCTCATGCGACACATGCTACATTTCACTGGTAGAAACATACCATCTGTATTTTCAGGTCATAAGCACATAACAGAATACATAGTGACTTTATATTGACAGTTTTTCAACTATCAGAAGCAGCCATTGTAAAACAATCTCAAGACATCTTTCTAGCTACGTCCAAGAATCTGTAGAAACTAATACTCCCACCTTTACAATTGGGGACAGAGGAAGAAGGGCTCCTGTAAATTTTCAACTTGGCTTTACAGCAATGTAGTGGCAAATAGAAGCATTGTGGAGACAATTCCAACATGTGATCAAGAAATCCACACAAAGCACAAAAGTCACAATAATTGTCCAAAAACCTGACATTTTTAGGTGAGATAGCTGGCTCAATCAATCGATGATATTATTGGTAGAATTCTCCCACAGCATTAAAAAAATTATGCAGTGGTGCATAACTGCCCGAAAGGCCTACAATCACTCATCTAAAGACACTTCAAAATACATCCCAAGTAGTGTATAATGCAATGGATAGTGTATCAATCTAGGGCTACGCAATATGACCTTATATGTCACTGTGAATTCATTTGATGCTTTAACTGTCATAAAAATTAAATCTTAAGAAGTACTAGACTAGAATGGCCACTAATTGTAGTTAACTAATAGGTTTATGCAGGCAATTGTGCCAGTGCTATTAATCCACAGTTTCATGGGCTGCAATAACAGACAAGTAATGACATGGTACAACTAGTTGTGTTTTGTGCAACAGTGATGATTTGCTAAGTTTGATGTTAAGGTGAGCTAAGCCATCAACTGAATCAGTTATTGCTGTTGTATGTAGAACTGAAGGGATTGTGCTAACTGTACAGACCACGTAGATTTAGCTGGTCTAGATTAGTAAATAGAGTGGGTTTGTTTACTAATTTAAGTAGTGTGAAAAGCTTGCTAGACACCAGATTCTTTGTTTATCAAGAGCCGTTAGATCAGCGATCCTGGCGTGACTTCCCATATTTGAGTGAGCACAGTTGATCCCTATTGTGTAATTCAATGGTTGCTAGGGCTATGTACAATACTGTATAATTACAGTGGGCCACAATTCAATGAATTATAATTTTCCGTAATGTTGCTGCGGTACAATACCTGCCATTGGATACACTGACATTTTTTTATAAGTTGCACTATTTAACACTTTACAATTCATGGGTATACTAAATGAGGTTGGTACCGAGGGAACACCCTGAATTATTCAGTAATGTACAACAGCACATCCTATATGAACATAACATCTTGAGGGCATTCAGTAGTTGCAGCAGACTTTTAGGCTATTTGATTTGTAATATATATATATATATATATATACACTAATGGGGGGATTTCTTCTTAGGTTACCAATACACAGACATGAAAGCAATTTGATTTCACCAAAAAATACCGGGCTAAGCAGGATATATATGGAAATAATATATCCGCTGTTGAATGTGTTAAGTATTTTGTAGCTGATTAATTATTCCAAAAAATCACTTTAGTACACCATGTTAGATCGCTAACGTTTTGGCCTTGGTTGCTACATTAAAGTCAGCGTTCTTATTGTATGTCCACTGGGAGTAGCGTGTCTTTCTTTACATATTACAATAATCTTTTTCCAACCATAAATGAATAAAATTGTGGCTGTTAATGATCAGCAGGCCCTAACTGCCCCTCAAATAAAATGGCTTGTTGCCTAATTGGTAAATGTTCCAAATTAAAATAATTGCTCTCTGAAATGTTAGTACCACCTTTAGCTAAAGATTATATAAACAATGTCTGTTCGGTCCAACTGATAGAATCTGCCCGTATAGAGATTCATAACGCAAGCAGTTCCCTTAGACTAAACAACTTTTGTCAAACGTTGAAGCATTACAAATCTTTTGTGCTTTTCATATTCAGCAGTCTTATTTTCTCTCAGCGGATAATATATTTGGTTGCCTGGGGCTGCTCAGATCAGCAGTTAGCTACCTTTCTGACTTCTTAGCGCCAGCTAGTTGAAATCAAATTTAAAAAAAGCTACTTCATGTACCTATCAGGTCACTTAGCTAGCTTACCTAGCTTAATTATTGCCTATATGCCCAGGCATGTTAGTAAATACAACAAACTAAAATTAGAACTTTGATTATTGTGCCAACACATTCATTTCTTAATACAGTAATGTTTACTTAAGTTTTAACTTAGGATGGAGAATGATCTAGCTTCAAGCTTGTTGCTTGTTAATGATTTCCGCTGCCAGATTTGATGCGTCCTGTTGACTGTTAGTGGCAGCAGCACAGCTGTTTTCAGAATCACCACTAGAGGGTGCACTTGAATAGGCTATGGAGGGACTATCGAAGAGACCAATAAAAAAATAGCCTATGGACTAGATATGTCAGCAATCCTATATATCAGGTGTTCTCTAGTAGCTTCTTAACTTCCAATTCCTGTATATGTAGTACATCAATTCCAACAGCCTCTGTTTAATTAGCAAATTGCAAGAAACATCATTAGAATTAACCCTGATTAAAATGTCCAAATGCGATTAGTATACGCATTCTTCAATCAATATGGCGTTTCAGTCGTCATGGTTCAATATTACCACGTTAGGTCACTTGCAAAAATATCCTTCATGATGTCAAGCTGTTGTGTAAGTAGGATAACTGACCTTAGGATTTTGTTTTCTTCAGCTAAATCTAAGCCCGTTATTATTTGTGGTGTGATTGTCATCCATTTGTAAACTACCAGAAGATCTTAGATGTGCCCAAAATGTGTCCATTTTTTTATCCAGGTTAAAAACACTTCGCTTTTCATATGCCTATGACTGAGCGCTTACATTTTACCACACTGTTTAGCCTTAAAGCTTTTATAGCTTCCTCATGGAATCTGTTACGGAATCCACCATTTGTTTTTATTTTGGTTTTTATTCTGTTTCTATTTTCTTATTTTGTGTTATGTTGTCCTCTTATTTTATTATTAAGGTGGTTAGTCCCCCTTGTTTATTTGTTTATTCTAGCATTTGTTTTTATTCTGTTGTACTTTTATGTATTTATTTTTCTTTGTAAT
Source organism: Esox niger (assembly GCA_016801105.1). Classification (NCBI taxonomy): domain Eukaryota; kingdom Metazoa; phylum Chordata; class Actinopteri; order Esociformes; family Esocidae; genus Esox; species Esox niger. The sequence continues at coordinate 37,148 of JACXGJ010004342.1, forward strand.
GCACATAGAAGCAATTCAATCTATGAACTGTGCTGTATAAGTAAACATGCTTGCTTGCTATGCCATGTAGCCTGGCTGATGGAACCATGCGACCACACAGCAAAGACCTCCGCAATGGAGTAGATGGCTGGGACAGGCAGAAAGGAGAAATTGAGTGGCCATGCAACACTTTGAGCAACAGACTACCACCTAAACAGTCCTGGTCGATCCCTAATTAGCCGTATCCTTGTGACTGGGCCTGTGTAACAGTGTGGCTGACAGGACCTCTGTAGTGTTTCACCTTTCCTTTTGTCTAAGGTTGTTTCTTTTTTAGGGGTCCTGATGGCACCGGAATTGAGGGTACACAGTACAACAGCGCTCTTTCCTCATGTTTGACATCATTGTTTCACTTGGAGATTGGGGGAAAAAAGTGGACTGCGTAATGCTGCAACTTCACACTTAAGACTAACATTGACCAATGCAGGGTTGTGAATTAATCTTTGGTCTGAAACTAAAGCCCATTTTATTTTCCACTCAGTCTTACTCATATTTTGCTTAAAATGTGCACCCGTTAAAGCATGTTTCTCGTATAATGTTGCTTGCTTGTGTTGAGATATCTCATTCACATGTAACATTTTTCAATCTTGTTTCTGCTATCCATCAGGACCCAAAAAGCCTTCGGCCCCAGATATGTTTACAGAATCGGATGACATGTTTGAAGCGGCCATTGACGTAAGCCTTTCAGGAGCCTCACCCTACCAATGATGTCCTGACATTTATAGCTTTGATATTTAGAGTGCTGGTTGCAGTGCAGATTAATGTTTGTGCTTGAGCCGACAACCATACTTCTTTGTACAGAATGCCAGGATGAGAGCGGCAGGCGCGGGTGGAAAGGACTTCAAAGAGAACCCCAACCTTCGGGATAACTGGACAGATGCAGAGGGTTACTACCGTAAGTACCCACTGTAATAACTTTTGGTGTAATTCAATGATCCATCCAAAAAAGGCAGTAAATGAGCTTGATTTTCTATAAAATGCAGTATTCGTACATGCCTGTGCTATCCCTTTAAATTTCACTATCATTCAATTAGTGTTAGTTTCACGTTTAGTCACAGGATGTTTGATTAAGAAATGTCTGGCACTTTATGAATGCAGCCCATATCTGTTCTGTCCTGCTGTGGACTAGGTGTGAACATTGGTGAGACGCTGGACAAGCGCTATGATGTCTATGGATACACAGGCCAGGGGATGTTCAGCAATGTGATCCGGGCCAGGGATACGGCCCGGGCCGGACAAGACGTGGCCGTCAAGATCATCCGTAACAATGAGCTAATGTAGGTCCTCAGTGAAGTAGACAGTCTCAGGACTCAAATTGCACATCATTCCCTCTATAGTGCACTACTTCTTGATCCTGACTTCTGAAATGTAGTGCACTATATAGGTAACAATGTGCAATTTGGGATGGGCTCCTGGTCTCTCATTCACTTATGTATTACCTTCACAACCTTATACACTTGAGTGTGCTCTCTTTAGAATGTGCACTTTTGTCTACTTGGACCGTCCAGGGCAGCAGGTGGCCTAGCGGTTAGAGCGTTGGGCCAGTAACCGAAAGGTCGCTGGTTCGAATCCCCGAGCCGACAAGGTGAAAAATCTGTCGGTGGCCTTGAGCAAAGCCCTTAAACCTAATCGCTCCTGTAAGAGCAACTGCTGAATGACCAAAATGTAAATGATACTTTTAACCACAAAATTTAAATTATAATTTTTACCTAATTTTGGGTTTTTTGGGTTTCCAGGCAGAAGACTGGCCTAAAGGAGCTGGAGTTCCTCAAGAGACTCAATGATGCTGACCCGGATGACAAGTTCCATTGCCTGCGCCTCTTCAGACACTTTTACCACAAGCAGCACCTGTGTCTTGTGTTTGAGCCCCTGAGGTAATATCTGAATACTGCACTGCAATGTCACCACACAATTGGTACTCTAGCAAACTGTTGCTTGGACTCATAAAGGTTTTGACGTCTTTCCAGTATGAACCTGCGCGAGGTGCTGAAGAAGTATGGCAAGGATGTGGGCCTCCATATTAAGGCTGTGCGCTCCTACACACAGCAACTCTTCCTAGCACTCAAGCTCCTGAAACGATGCAACATCCTCCATGCCGACATCAAGCCCGACAACATCCTGGTAAGAAGCCTGGTATACAATCATCAAACCGTCATTGACCCGCACTGCCTCACTAAGGCCGGGTGGCGTTCATCCCTACACCAGCCAGAAGAACCAGCACACTGAAACAAGGATTTTGTAACTAGATTCCACCACCAAACAAACATTGTATTTGCTTTGTGTGTTTGGAGCTTTTTTGCTATGAAGTGGCCTACTTAGTAAGACCACAGTTCTCTAATCCAAAAGTGTTTCTTCTCTCCACACAAGGTGAACGAATCCAAGACCATTCTAAAACTCTGTGATTTTGGCTCAGCGTCCCACGTGGCAGACAATGATATCACGCCGTATCTTGTCAGCCGATTCTACAGAGCTCCAGAAATCAGTACGTTTTATTTTGAGTTTCTAGATAATAACAATTATCTGGAGCAATATTGTCTGATTAGAAGATGGTTTGCTCTTAGTTCACGCACATTGGGTTGCCTCCCTCTGTCTACATCTGTTCGTCATTCTGTCTGTACCTGTCTCTCAACAGTCATCGGAAAGCCATACGACTACAGCATTGACATGTGGTCAGTGGGCTGCACGCTTTATGAGCTCTACACAGGCAAAATTCTGTTCCCTGGCTCCTCTAACAACCACATGATCAAACTGGCCATGGACCTCAAGGGCAAGATGCCGAACAAGGTGAACTGTTGTTATTACTGGACCGGGTCGGTCTCCGAGTCTTTGTATCCCTCTCTCCCCTGCGGTTTTCTATGACACAAGTCATAGCCTCAGGGGAGTTGTTTATTGCAATACATTTGATGAAATGTTTTTGTTCTCAGATGATCCGCAAAGGACTTTTCAAAGACCAGCACTTTGATCAGAACCTCAACTTCCTCTACATAGAAGTGGACAAAGTGACTGAAAGGGTTAGTATATAATTATATTACATTTCATCTTCTTAGTTATCAGTATTTAATATGGGAGCAAAACGATTTCCCTTGTTCTGTGGATCTACAGTTAGTGGATCGCCAACAAATCAGTTGTTTGCTAGGGTAATAATGAAGACTCGTTCTGATGGTTCCTTCTATTTAAGTCCTATTCTGCCTCTCCACCTGACCCTAACTGCCTCATCCACAGGAGAAGGTAACTGTGATGAGCACCATCAACCCGACAAAGGACCTGTTAGCTGACATGATAGGGGGCCAGAGGCTGCCTGAGGAGCAGAGGAAGAAAGTCCTTGTCCTCAAAGACCTCATCGATAGCACACTGATGCTGGACCCAGCAAAACGCATCAGCATCAACCAGGCTCTGCAACACCCCTTCATCCAGGAGAAGATCTGACCTCAGACACCCAATTACCTAACAGGCTCCGCCGCAACGCTTCATGCAGGAGAATATCTTATCTTCAGATCAGTCCAACCAGCAACCCGGCTCTACTGCAACCTTTTATCCAGGCGAACTGATCTTGGACCAGCTCACGTTATACCACTAGCCTGGTTTCTGATCCGTTTGTGCAGTCTTGTAAACTCCTGGGGTCATTGTGACATGACCTTAACAATTGGCAAGACGGCACATTTGGATCTGGATCCATTCTACAAAGCCACCACCTTTGCCAGGTCTAACTGCAGTCTGGTAACCAAATAAGACAGACCATTGTCCATAATTTTGCCTCCCCTCATTTAGATTTTTAATGTCACTATAATCTGATATTTGGTCATTAATGTAAATAGCTCATGGAGAATATTCATTCATGAAGAAAAAATACTTTTATGATTTATCATTGTAAAATGCCCCATCTGTACGGCAAAGGGCCAGGTATGGACTTTAACAATTGAACTGTCATCACTGCGGCATTGAAATAATCAAATTACTGTAAATACAAATCTGAGTGTAGGTCGGTTTTTGAAATTTGTGTTGTGTACCTGACGCATGAAGGAGATGATACATAATGGCATGTCTTTGGCAGTTCCTTTTTTATGATCACCCTCATTGCCCGTCCTGCGGCGATGCATGCTTTTGAATGTGAACCCCTTTTGCTAAGCTGTAGATGTGTGTGTAGCTCAGGCCCTGTACTGTAAATGCTCTCTGTGTGCGTAACGGCATTCATGACCCATCTCATAGGGCCCAGGCCTGTGCTTAAAAGACAATTTCCTGTTTTTGATTTTACTTGTTCAATGGTTTCTCACCTTGAAAGTAGTTGTTGGGCTGACAGTAATTGAAATGCAGAATTCTGTTTTCTGTCGACTATGAGCTATTGAAAACGTACTTTTGCTGCCCATAGTTAAAAAAATTGACAATGTTTAAGTGAAAAAAGAAACATTTTTTGTTATTTGGCCAATAAAAAACAGACATGATCACATGCCTTCCTTACTTTTTTTTGTTAGCGGAGGCTGAAGTAAGCTGAAATTTGTATACTACCACATTATGAAGTGTAATCTATCTTGGCCCATCAATTTCTTTCAGGGTGAGAAACCTCTAATAAAGTATAAAAATACAAATATCCTAATTATTCCTTCAAGGAATTGACTCCGCAGTTGTACTGTACTCCACCTGAAGAATTGGACTGTTTAATTTCTAGGCCGGTCATTTTACAGAACAGAGCAGCCCCCACTAACTCCAGCAATGTCAAATTTCTCCTATCATTCTTTTTCCCTTTCTCAAGGGTTCTGGCTATAGGCTCTCAGATTTAAGTGCCTCCTGCATGAGCCTTGTGAAAACAAAATGCCAGCCTGTGATATCCACCTCCCTCCTTGCTCTCCTCTCATGTTGTATATATTCCATTGTTACCCCAAACTTTCTCCATGTTAAAGATTTTCACGTTTGATTTCGTAGTTTTTTTTTCATTTCAGAGAAAGATTTTGTGATTCAAGCAAATAATTGAGTTGTGAAATTCAGCTGATCTGAAAAGAGCACCTTCTGTGTACCACAACTTTTAGTAATAAAATATTTCATATTCAGTGTTGTTTTGGCTCTGTTCTTTTATCAATTCAGCTTTGGGTCTTGAAAGTCAAAGGCGTTTTTTTTCTTGTACTTATTTTAATTTGTACTACATTTTCTATAAACTTAAACACTTCTCAAACCTGACAGCATTTTGATTAAAACCAGGAACCTTAATGGATGGTGTACCCAGTTTATACATCCACAAGCTTCAAATTGGAGCTAGGCAACTAAAGGGAACATTTGAAGTCAAGTTGGCCCAGAACTACACCACAGGTTGTATAGAAGCTTATTCATTTGGCAACATGTTCCGTTGTTTGATTTGTTGAACTTGTTCCTCTCATGTCAGCTCGGTTCAGTAAATAGGTGATTTTACTGTATTCAGTTCTTCCATCACAGTAGAAACATTCAATCTGCTATGTTCAGATTAAGGAACTTTTAAAGGTGTAATCCATTATTGATTCATTACTTTATTCAGATGTAAATAAAGCCCCGGTCTGTTTTTAAGGAAAAAATCTTTAGAAGCAGTGCGTGCAATTAATTGTGATTGCCTATAGTTAAAAGAACATTTTCTCCCTGGTTATACACTGCTCCAAAAAATAAGGGAACACTGAATCATCACAGTATCACACCAAGTCAGTTAAACTTCAGGGATATCAATCTGTCCAGATAAGGGGGTACAATTGTGCTCAAAATTTGGCATGCCCTTGGAGAATGATCTTATGGGATTTATATTCTTAACAGAATGGCACAATCATAAAACAAAGAAAAAAATTAACCGACTCCTGTTCAAAAGTCTGCATACCTATTCTGAATGCTGTGTATTGCCCCCTTGAGCATCAGTGACCTATTGTAATAGTTGTCTATGAAGCTCCAAACTCTTGAAGGTGGTATAGCTGCCCATTTGACTTGTCAAAATGCCTCACGGTTATTTGGTCATTTTGCATGAACCGCATGTTTGAGATCTCCCCAGAGTGGCTGGATGTTATTAAAGTAAGGAGACTGTGATGGGCACTCTAGAACTTTCACCTTTTTCTGTTGTAACCACTGGACTGTCAACTTGGCCTTGAGGTTAGCGTCATTGTCGTGCTGGAAAGTCCATGAGCATCCCATGTGCAGCTTTGGTGCAGAAGAATGCAAATTGTTTGTCAGTATTTTCTGATCACATGCTGCATTCATGTTGCCATCAATTTTCACAAGATTCCCTGTGCCTTTAGAGCTCTAACACGCAAAAAATCAGTAAGTCATGCTTCACAGTGGGGATGGTATTCTGTTCACTGTAGGCCTTGTTGACCCCTCTCCAAACATAGCGCTTGTGGTTGTGACCACGAAGCTCTATTTTGGTCTCGTCACTCCTAATTACAGTGTGCCAGAAGCTGAGGTGTGTCATGGTTTTATATTGTAACTGGGCATTTTGGTCTTTTTTGTGGCATTGGCGCAGTAAAGGCTTCTTTCTGGCAACTCAACCATGCAGCGCATGTTTGTTAAAGTATCGTTGTATTTTGCTCCTTGAAACAACCACATTTTCTTTTTCCATAGGAGACTGTATTTCTCTTGAGGTTACCTTTGGGTTTTTCTTTGTATCCCAAACACTTTTTCTGGCAGGTTTGGCTGAAATGTTTCACAAATTCCTTCCAGGGTAGGCACACTTATGAGCGATTGTGAATCAATGTCACCTGTTTTGGTGCAAATGCAAGTGACAACTGGTTCACTGGAGAGGGAGCAGCAAGATAAACCCCAAAAAGGGAATAGTTTTGCAGGTGGTGGCCATGAACAATTGCTCTTTCCTTATCCTTCCTGAAGGATTCTCTAGTTTTGTGTTTTGCCAGTGTCCTTGTCACTACTGGTAGCATGAGGTGATTCAGGTTGCACAGGTAGTCTAGCTCCTCCAGGATGGTACATCCATACATACCATCACAAGAAGGTTTTCTATGTGTCCCAGTACAGTCTCAAGAGCATGGAGGAGAACCTCTTGGACTTTATGTTACGGTGCATCCAACACCGCCAAGTAGCAACACAGACTGTCAAGGAGCTCAGTGATGCCCTGATCCAAGTCTGAGAGGAGACCCCCCCCCAGGACACCATCCGCTGTCTCATCATTAGCAAGCGCAGACATTGTCACGAGCATACAGGCACATGTGGTCCATACACACTACTGAGTCACATTATAAGCCTGGTATTTAAATTGTTTACTTCGATTTTTGGCTTCCATTGACCGTTGTTAGTTCATTTTGTTTCTCAACTAATTACTCAATGTACAGTAACGATTTTGAACTTTAATGCAGTTAGGTCCAGAAATAATTGGACTTGATACAAGTTTTGTCATTTTGGTTGTTTACATGCAAAGGAATCTTGACAGTGTTAAACATTAAAAAAAATATAATGATTGTGTTAATGTATCCAATTACATTTGAGCCCCTGAAATTAGGGGACTGTGTATGAAAATGTTTACAATTCCTAGATCTTTCATACAATATTTTGTTCAACCCCTTGAATTAATGCTTATAGTCCGTTGTGGTGGCATAGAGAACCATAATTATGAAAATTGTGTTAGTGTCCAAATATTTCCAGACCTAACTGTTTATGGTCTACTGAGATGTCAGATGCACCCATAAGCTACACTGTGGATGAAACCCACTTGAGGTATTAGTTGAAAGCAGGACATATGCTGTGAGGTGAGATAAGATATAGAATAAGACACAAATAGTCCTTCCCCGGGTTCATTAACAAGATTTCTGTAGATATTTCCATTTATACTTCAACTCAGAGTAATACTCAGAGTATAGAGCTTCATAATGGTTTGGCAGTAATAAAGGTTACAGTTTCAGTAAAAAATGTATCTTCAATATGCAGTGCATAATAGAATTTCCTTGACATGAATACTTAGTTTTTGAGATTCATCGTGTATGTACTAACTTTACTGTAGTAGAAATATTTTGACTGTTTTGGCTGTGCAGTGGAAGTAATCTTACATCCTCCTCCAGTACGAATGTGTAAAAAAAAAATTGGTAGAATACTTAAAAGGTTAAAGTGTACTTCTTGAAAGAATATAAAAAACTAAAAGTGTACTATCCATTTTTTATATACTTAAAGGGTATTTTAACAAACTTCCCTGGTTAAGCTTGCTGTTTTAACTGTTTTGGGAGCAGTTACATGAGTTTGGAGAAATGTTTCAAATCCATACGGAAAAACTGTAATAACCCAATCATGTTACTGACCGGTTGTCAATTGAATTAATTAGTTTTTGTGATATTCCAGCAGGTTTATTTTTAGCATTACACAGCGTGACCAGTCTTTTGTGGCCTCTGTCACAACTTTTTTTAAATGTGTTGATGGCATCACATTCAAAGAGGGCATATATTTTTCAAGAAACAATAAAATGTCTGTTTCAACATTTGATATGTTGTCTTTGTACTATTTTCGATTTAATATATGGTTTAAATGATTTGCGCATCAGTACATTCTGTCTTTATTCAAATTTTGGGAATGGTTGTTAATGGTTGTTTGTGTATTATATGATCAAACTTTATGTTAAATATAGTTATTCTTTACTGGCTGTGTTTGTGGATTATTTTGGTTTTCCTACATAAATCTTCCATTTTGATGAGAGTTGAATTTTTCTACACATTGTTTATTTAATGTTCAGTGTGAACAACATATGTTTGTGTGCATGATTCTGACCCGAGTATTTGATTTTGAAAGCTGTATGTATGAATAACATTTTTCCCTTTGTGCAAGGTTTTGGAGATGTGACTTTTTATAATGGTTTTGCAGGTTTTCCTACTTACAAAGCATGTAGAGGTCTGTAATATTTACCATAGGTACACTTCAACTGTGAGAGACGGAATCTAAAACAAAAAT